>APFE031711308.1:0-41800 GCA_000404065.3 Pinus taeda
TTTCTAACCCCGCAAGTCTGATCAAGATTGGATTCTACAAAGAAGAGTTATGTCAAATATCCCATGATGACTTGATTATAGACTAGTTCAGTAGATTGTACGAAGTGCCATCGTCACTATCAGCTTGGTCAATCCTATGCTTTTACTTGGTTGTTTTACCCTTTATGAGGAATAGTTGTAATGAGTGGTCTTATTAGCCAACCTCTTCACATAAATCAACATGTTTTGAGAAGTTGCAACATCACCGGAACCAATTGCTATCCTAGACACCACTCGTTCCTCTAAGTGGAGTCCTCTTTAAGCTCTTTTCTGACTCTTGAAATATGAAAATATTGTCGAGAACTTATCCTTTTCAGCTCATAAACAAATTAGAAATGACATCTACTTAGTATAATTTTAACCTTTTTCTGAACTGAGATATATTATTTACAAAAAAGGAATACATTGATCAAACATCGTCAATAGGTTCTCTCTTATATTATTTTATGCTTTTTCGGACTTGAGAGACAGCTTACGAAGAAGAACTTGTGGAGTTTTATTTTTGTCCCTTTTAAAACCCTCTAAACATGAAAAGGACCAAGTTCTCATTGTCGTTAAACTCGTTAAAACATCAAATAGCGACAAACTTGTCCATAATGACAAGACCAAGTTTCACCTTGGTTAGGCTCATTAAAACATCACATAGCGATGGATTCACCCAAAGGGTGGAATTATACTACAAGCATATGTTATCCTCCTCAAGCTTGTTAAAAGATAAATAGATATTGGTTAGCAATGACTGGGGAAACTGGGAAAAGGGATAAATCGCTTTATGGTAGTAAGCCGCTCTTGAACATGACACTTTCACTTCATCTCTGTGACTATTTGAGTTGGGTTATCTGCTTGATGGTTATCATACCTGTGGTCTATCACTCCATCCATCACTTTGGCTTTGGGTCAATGCTGCTAATTCATTCAGTGTCACCGACATGTTCAAGAGAAGTCATTCAGTAAAACTTCATCCTTTGCAATACACATAAACCTTCATTTTCATGGCTACCATTCTTGAACCTTGTGTCGTCTGTTATATTCCTTCTCCAAAATAATTATACTTGTTTTGTGTCGTTGATGTGGGATACATCAAGGCCCTCCTGCAACGAGTCACTTCTTGTCGACATCAACACATTATCCAAGAAGTTGACTTAGAAACACCCTTTCAATACCTCGGAGCTTGCATACATCAATGGTAGTTTTCTCGCTTCCGGCAATAGGTTGACATCACTAGCCTTTGACTGAAAGAACTTGTATGGTGTTCGACATCAAAACATTTATTCATGCCATGTAGAATGTACTGCAGTACCTTGAGAATCATCATCATTATCAGTGATCTCTCCCACGTCTGTTAACGACTTACATCATTGGCTGGTAATTAGATAATGTCTTCCCATGTTCGACTTCAGATCACATATTCCCATGGTTAGACTCGTACTTGAGTGAACGATTGAATGAGATAGAAGACACCGAATCTAGTTTCATCATCCGAACTGCGATTTTAGGAAAGTACTAAACCATCTGTACGATGGCTTTACACTGATGGTCATCCCATCATGGGTCTATATCTATAGACGATTATATATGTACATGTCATGAAAATTTTATATGTTGATTATTGCTATGCCTTCCCTCAACAATTCATGAAAAATCCAATATATCATGATGTTATGTATTGTAATCGATGTAGGTCACCGTCCACTTCAGATCCTCTCTGTCACAGCATAAAGCATATCACTCCACATTATCATTTTCGACTTCATGCTTTAGGGAGAAACTGTTACATGTCTATTTTGGCACATCACTCTTGACATTCAGATCAATACTTTTAGGGCTCATCAAACCCTAATTTAGTTGTTACATGCCCTAGAGAAGTCAACTCATTGGATGCCTCCTTCTATGAATGTTTCATGGCCTGAAGCCCTCCTGAAATGCCTCCTTGGGACACCAATGCAGCCTAAGCCTTGAGACACTGCGCTGCAGAGTAGGCAGGCCCATTATGGCCTGCACTGCAGTGCACTTTTTAGCCTGCGCTGGGTGAGATTGAGTGAAATTTGCATAGGGTTCTAAGAATATTCCTCCATTCTAGATGATTCTAGAAGGTTCCTATCTCTTATCTCCTCCAATGAGCTCAAATTTGGATAGGCTAAAGGTCAATTAACCTCCTATCCTCTCATCCCTTACTCCATGGAAATTAACTCCAAGTTTGGAAAGCCATTCAATACCCTCATTTATGAAAAAACCACCTCCATTTCCCTATAAATTAAGCACTCATCATAGAGATCAAGGGCTAGAATCTGAAGTTTCTAAGGAAATTATGTTGGTTTGAGGATTTAGTTTACGCTGAGCAATGTTATGTTGCTGGAGTTTTGTGCTTTTGATGTGGCGAGGGTTGAACTGACGCTGGAAGAGTGGCACACGATCGAATTGTATTAGGTGATACTCTTCCTTCTACATTAATAAATAGCTTATTCCTTTTCTCATATGATTGTTCATATATGTGATGATTATGTGTTTCAATGTCTTCGATTCCATTGTTGTATAGTATATAGATCATGTATGCTTTGATTGTTTCTTGTTTCTGTTTCTCTTGATGCATGTACCCTTTGAGCAGATTTAGTTCAAGTGGGAGTGATGGGAGTGATTCAAAAGAGATACAGGAAGCGAAATACTACAAGTAAGTTCCTCCATCTCATATATCTTCAATAACAAAAGGTTAAACTACTTTCTTTCTGTTGTTCTAGGTGTAGTCACCCACCTAGGGAAAATGTGTTTATCCATAGATGCAAATTCCATGTAACAAATTGATCTTTGTTTTGTGGACTATTCCGCATTGTAGCTAGTGATGTCATTCTGCTCCTGTGTTCCTTTCAGGCTGCGTACTATTACAACCTTCTAATGGACGCACTTCCTTTTCCCCTCTATGTGTTATAACCCCCATGCATCTCACTTGACTCGCTACAAGGTCACACACTTGCTTCCGACAAAAGTCATCATACTTATCTCTACGCGCTACCATGGTCAAGGCACTACATTAGCACCCACTACTGGGACTCTTATTCGAAACATTCTGAGGTCTAGTGGGGACTTCTTAACAAGGAGATCCCCTTGAATGTTGGCGGGTCCAACACTGTGTTGTGGCCACAACCACCACCCTATTAAAACCTGCTCTGATGGAAAATTTGAATGGGTCCCCTATAAGTTTGATCTTTCATTTCTCCGAATGGTAACTCTCTGAATGATTTGTTTTTATCCTAGGGAGTTTAACTCTCTGCCGAGTCAAATATTCAACTCTTAATGGTTAAGACCCCCCCTGAATAAATCTCTACGGCGTGATTCATTTATAACCCAATCTAGCCCTTCATTCATATCTTTCATAGGGACTTTTTCAAACCTCATAAACCTTCTATCGCGCTTTTATTTCTATTATAACACTTTTGTAATAGAAATACTTTGCAAGAGTATTTAACTTACCTTTTCTGCGCTTTTTCAATATTTATACATTTCTTGATGCCTACCTTTATCGTTATCACAATCTCTCAATTTCCGCAGTTACACTGCACATTCCTCTTTTGCATCCGATAAGCGATGACCTTCTGGACTTCAAATGCAATTAACCACGTCTATATCCTTTCGGGTCCATCGTTACATCGCTTATCGTATTCACTTGTCCGCTTCTCCATCGCAAATCGCAATTGGCGGAACCCAAGGCTTATACATAAGGCGCGATGCGACACAGCAGACCCGACGGGACTATTAAGCATAACACATATGATTTTGGGTCCGCTCCCCAATCGCAAATTGCAATCGGTGAAACCCAACGTTTATACATAAAGCGCGATGCAATATGGCAAACCCACTGGGATTATTAAATGCAACACATATGTTTTCAGGTCCATCCAACCACAAATCATAATCGGCATGACCAGGGGTGATGTTGCATGTGAATGCCCGCTGTGATGTGTGATTGCGACTTGATCACATCACAACCTTGGCTGAACCAGGGGCCGATTCTTTCACACTTATTCCTTTTAATTTTATAAAAGCTTTATTGAGGGAAATATTTTTGTTTTAGGCATTTCTATCATATTTTCATAAGCATAGCTGATGTTGATTATTTCTGCAGGCGAGCACCAAGAGAAGGCAAGCGAGGTCGAAGAGCGGATGCATAAGCATCAAGAATGGCTCCGGGTAAAAGATGCATGAGCGGATCCGAAGAATATATATATGCAGGTGTACTCTATTTAAGATCCGACCTTAGGCATTCACAGTCAGGTTTCCATGTGTTACCTGTGTATTCCGAAAGTGATGTTGTCCTAGGTTTCATCATGAAGAGATGACACGCAATCATTCTCCTGTCCATCGTCATCCATTCATTCCCCCTAGGAAATAGAACGCTCCAGCAAACGTGACCTCAACATGTCAACGGTTTCACCAACTATTCTACGTCTGTATATTTTGATTTGTATATTGAAAAGGGGAGGAAGGTGGAAAGTCGGGGGGAAGACGAAGGGTCAGTATTTTTCTGCATAAATATTACCTCCAGAGAAGGGAGGAGGAAATTTTTTTTGGGGGGGGGAGAGAATAGCTTTTGGATTTATTGTGCTAATAAACAAGACTGTTTGGGTCAAGAAGGAGCCTTTTTCTAATTTATCTTCCTTTTCTTTCATGTGTTTAGAATCAGGGTGTTGTTGTTCAAATAAATATAAATATGTTTTGTTTTTGTGCATATTGATAACAGACAGTTCGTGACTAGTCTCTCTTATTCAAATATAATTTGTTACCATGTTTAATTCATGAGTGGTTGCTCATTCGAAACCTTGTTAAACATTAGTTGCAAGTTTTATTTGTATGGAAAGGAATGTGTATTCTTGTATAAGTAATTAGATTGAAATTAAGATTTAATACATCCTTGTTCATCTGTGAACCAGTAATTGATTCATTTGGACTTTGAATCTATATATGATGTTTAATCTCTTTTTGTTATGCTCCTACAGGATAGATTAGAATAGTTAGGACTAGCATAAGTAGTTAGAATCAGTATAAATATGATCTGATACATATAGTTTAGCTGTTTCTTTGTTCATTTAGTGGAAGTCTTCCTCCGGGAGAAATCTTTCAACACCTATAACAGTTTACGAGGTCCTTTAAAACCCTTTGGAACTAGCCATTCCAAATGAAAGTAGATCTAATCGGGGTCTGCAATCGGGTTGGTTCCCTTTGTTGGCATAGTGAAAATTTGCTGCATCAACAAATTGGCACTAGAAGGAGGGCCTGAACCACCGTCCACATCTTTTCATGATTTCATCTAGAAATGTCGCGCATGGATTCGAAAATATTGATGTATGGATCGTAAAGGTAAAAAAAATCATTCCGCCCATTTGGAAGAGCCTCATTTCGAAGAAGCATAGATCCCTCTAAGTCCCGTGTTTGGGTCACCCAAAGAATAGAGACTGTGGGAGTATCCTGTCACTCAGGAACAACGAGTCAGAGTACTTACTCGGGCTTACACTCGTTCCCTCTCTCAGCTCCCCATCTTTCACTCTTTACCTCCGACAACTAAAAGAAAGACAAGGGTATTTCCCATAAGCGAAGAGAGATCTACAACCCCTTCTATTGAAGATATTTTGCTAGAGTCTTTGTAAAGTATCAACACTCCTTGGGAGGAAATTCCTGAGGATCCCCCCTCTAAAGGTAATCCCTGGCCTAATTTGGAAAATCCTAAAAAAGAACGCCTTAAAGAAACCTTCAACCAGAACCTCCCTATCCATAATATGGCTAACGTTCCCCCTCTAAGTGGGAATCCACCTCCACCGCCCCCTCCGAGTGGGAATCCGCCTCTACTGCCTCCTCCAGGTGGGAATCAACCCCCACCTCCTCTAGGAGCACTCCCTCCCTGGCTTGCACAGGATGTCGTAGCGGTACCTGGGCAGCAGCAAGCCTTACCCAAGAACACATAAAGAGTATTGCCTAAATTCGACCCTGAGCGAGGAGACACTGCTGATAACCATATTCACTCTTTCTTCCTAGCTGTGCCCATGTTGGGGATAGCCGATGAAGATGTAGTATTTCGCTTATTCCCTTTTACTCTGATTGGTGCAACCTCCATATGGTACTTTAGCTTGAGAATAGGCTCGATCATGTCATGGGGTGTCTTTCAGCAGGCCTTCTTAGACAAGTTTAGCGATGATAAGACGCTTGCAACCTTAGTTTTAGAACTATCCCATTTAAAAATGGAAGCAAAAGAAAATGTCAAGGATTTTAACATCCTGTTCAACACTTGGTTCAACAGAATCCTAGTTAATGCTAGACCTACTGATGAGGTCCTCATGGAATTCTACATCACTGCTCTCCCTGTCCCTACTGCGATGTGGGTCAAGAGGAGTAATGCACAAACCTTACAAGGTGCTATCAATGAAGCAGTGAAAGTCGAGAATGAAATGATCAGTCTCACAGCATGTCATCATACAACCGAAGAAAAGAAAGCCTCTCAGTCATCCAAGAAGAATAATGGGAGTGATAACAAAGTGGTTGAGATCAAATAAAAGGATACCACAAATGTGGAAGGTTTGCATTGGATCATTAAGAAATTGACGAACACAGTCATCGATATGAAAAGGAATTATGGAGAGAGTACAAATGGGAATGGAGGATATTATAACAACAGAAAATCCTCTAAACCTTTCTATCGTAAGAAGATAGAAGGTGGTCATGGACAACTTGTGATGCCTGCTCCACCCAATGAAGGGATTTTAATATGGAAGAGATGGCTCTTATCGGATCGCTCCTTACCAAAGAAGAACCTATAGTGGAGTTGGAGCTAGAACAAGAAAATGAGGAAGAATACGAAGTAGAAGAGCCCTTGGATGAGGAATCTCAAATCAATGTATTGTGGGGTTTCTATACAAATGAGAACAATGACGACGAAGGAGATAGTACGGCAGAAATCCACACACAAAGTAAAGGTCCACTTGCAGGCGTGATGAAGCCTATAGACCAGATAAAGAAAGATGTTTTCCCTTTGAAGGAATCCACTCCCAAAGTTCCTGTTGAGAAGCTAGACCTAGTGGTGATTCCAAGAGTACTCCAGTTATGAACTATCCACAAAAAGATAATACATCTCCAAATGCAACAAAGGCGACTCAAAATGGTAAACTCCCACCTAAGAATGGCAAAACAAGTATGTTTACTCTACCCTACCCTGTTTATAACATTGATTACAACATTGTGGATGATCTTAAGAAATCTCGAGCTAATATCACACACTTCGATTTGTTAAAGTTAACGCACCAAAGGGATTTTTTTTTGAAAGCTATGAATGAACGGAATTACAAATCTCCCACCAATTCGAGTAGCCAAACCAAGAAGTCAGCATCCAGACCTGTTATTACCCCCGGTATAGCCCAAACGTGATTAGCCATGGAAGCCACTCTATCAAAAATGAATCGAACCCCCCAAGAAGTTAGTGCAGCCATGATAGGAAGGAAATCAAAATCCATGACTCCACCTTTCCTTATCACATTTGAAATATTCAACATGAACGTATACAATTGCTTGGTAGATTTTGGTGCCTCGTCCACTATTATGCCTTACGTTGTTGCTAAAATACTTCATGCAATGATCGAGAAAATTGGAACTCGGATTATGCAACTAGACAGAACAAATGTAAAAGTAATTGGAGAATTGAAAGATGTGCTGATTTGGATGGCTGCTAAACCACAGTACACACAAGTCATTGACATAGTGGTAGTCGACATACCCGAGGCATATGGAATGCTACTTAGTAGGGACTGGTCAGCAAAACTGAATGGATATTTCTCAACTAATTGGTCCCATATATTGTTGCCTCAGAAGGGAAAAGGTGATATGTTGATAGTTGATCGAGAAAGATACATGAAGTATGTAGTGACAGAACTAAACGACCCCAATGAACCTGTAATGTTTACCAACTCTATCCTTGGGAATTATAGTTTCGACATTTGTGCCACGAAAACCTGTTTTGGAGAATTCCATGTAGAGACAATTGAAGAAACTGCAATAAACACACAGTTGGAAGCTCTCCCCTGTAGTCCAACTAATGAGCCACCCTCTAATATAGTAGATGATAGAACTAATTTTTTAGGAAGCAGGTCATTTGATGTAACATGAGATTCTATATTTTGGACACTCTACTTTGATGGCTCTAAATGCCTTGAAGGTGTAGGTGTTGGGAGCATTCTCATTGACCCATAAGGGAGCCAACATCTGATGGCTGACCGGTTGGAGTTCACGTGCACCAACAACACAACAAAATACAAAGACTTGTTGCGGGGCCTGAAAAAAGCCATTGATATGAAGGTAAAAAATCTTAAAGTTTTTGGTGACTCATAGATAATTGTGGACCAGGTAAGGAAAAGGATACATTGCAATTCGCCATTCCTGGTAAGATACCAACATGAGGTACGGAGCTTAATTGATAGTTTTGATTCTTTCAATATCACATACATACCTTGAGGGCAAAACCGAGATGCCGATCTGATGGCTGGTATGGCTGCAAAACTTTTGCTTGATCTTAGATTAAACAAGAATAAATATTGTGTTGAATTAATTTTCAGACCATCCATGCCTGATAACATCTTGAATTGGTAGGTGTTTGAAGGTGATGAGCAAATCCTTGAGTTCCTGCATTGCGAAAAAACATTCAAAAATGTAGTCATTGATGAAAAAGAGCATGACAAACATATGAACGAGAGTGAAGATGAGGAAAATGATCAACCCAATATAATCCCCAAGTCAGTTGTCAAGATGGAGCACTTTTATGACCTACATGATAAATTTAAGAATTCGACTAACTGCAAAACACATAGCTCATCCATGAAGTATGAGTCGTTCAACCTTGGAAACGAAGAAGACCCAAGAAATGTTAATTTGGGCTTGGGATGCCCTCCACAAGAAAAGGTTGCATTTGTTAAGTTGTTTAAAGAGTACAAGGACATATTTGCATGGACATATGGTGACTTAAAAACCTTCGATACCGGCATTATGCAACATGTAATTCCTTTGGAAAAGGATGTCAAGCCCTACCAACAAAATCTTCGCAAGATGCAACCAAGCCTGGAATCGTTGATGAAGAAAGAATTAAACAAAATGTTGGACGCCAAAATAATTTTTCCTATCAGGCACACCCGCTGGGTAGCCAATCTCATGCCAATAAAAAAGAAAAATGGAGACATCAGGTTATGTATCGATTTCAGAAACCTGAACAAAGCATTGCAGAAAGTTAACTATCATGTCCCTTCTATGGAACACATTCTTCATTGCGTTTCTGGGTCTGAAATGTTGTCCCTATTGGTTGGGTTATATAATCAAGTTTTGGTGGTGAATGGAGATCAACTTAAGACAACCTTCAACACTAAATGTGGCACTTACGCATATCGCAAAATGTTGTTTGGAATTATTAATGCGGGCGCCACATTTCAAAGAGCTTTGGACATAGCTTTTCGAGGGTTTATTAGCAGATTAGTAGTGGTTTACATGGATGACATTACTGTGTATTCATATCAAAAAAGGGATCATATTTATCACTTGAAACAGATTTTCGAAAGATGCCGAAGGTACGGGATATCATTGAACTCCAAGAAGAGCGTTTTTGCAGTTACAGAAGGGAAACTACTAGGTCATATCCTCTCTAAAGAAGGGGTTATTATCGATCCTGAAAGAGTAAAGACCATCATGAGAATAAAACCCCCCGCAAGTAAAAGGGTAATCCAATCCTTTTTCAGGAAAATTAATTTCATTAGGAAATTTGTTTCAATTTACGCAGAAATAGCGCATCCCATTCAGCTAATGATGAAGAAAGATGTTGTGTATAGGTGGAACGATGAAGCTAAGAGATCATTTCAGCAAATTAAGGAGGCCATCACAGAAGCTCCTGTGTCGGTTAGCCCCAAATTTGACAAGGAATTCCTCATGTACACTTTCGCTTCAGACATTTCATATGCCGCAATCCTCACCCAAAAAAAAGACAACAGCGATGAAGTCCCTATTTCTTATATGAGCTCTAATCTTCAGGGAGCAGAACTGAACTACCCATACATGGAGAAACAAGGTTTTGTGGTTTTTAAAACCATGAAACATTTCTGCCCTTATTTATTAAAGGCAAGGACTAAAGTAGTCGTCCCCCACCTTATTGTAAGATCCCTTTTTGTGCAGAGGGAGATGGGGGAATGGAGAGGGAATTGGATAACTGCTCTTCAAGAATACAACCTCGAGATTAAGCCGACAAAGATAGTTCGAGGGCAGGGATTGTGTAAGCTCATGGCAGAAGCCTTGGTAGATAAAGAAGGGGCGTTGGAAGAACCAGAAGCACAGAGCACATGGGACGCACAAGTAGAATTCAGGGAGGAGCCCGAATGGACTAACGAAATGCTGATGTGTGGGCGTGAAACGTTGGAAGTCCCTTTGGTCCCTGAGTCATGGTATTACGACATACGCTTTTATCTAACATGGGGATCATGTCCTGAGCACATGGATGCATCACGAAGGAGAGCACTCAGATTAAAATCTAATCAATATCACTTGGCCAATGACATATTATATAGATAAAAATTATGATGGAGTTTGGCTAAGGTGTTTGGAAAAGGATGACGTTGATCATGTTCTGAAAGAAATGCATGACGGCCCAGCAGTGGTCACTATGGCGGAGAGACCACTGCTCACAAAATATTAATAGCTGGGTATTATTGGCCCACAATGTTCAGAGACTCGCATGCCTATGCTCGGAAATGCACGGTGTGTCAAACTGTCACAGGGCGAGAAAGAAAGTCAGTCATTCCCCTCAGGCCCGTTATGATCTATTTCCCGTTCTAGCAATCGGGCCTAGATGTCATAGGTGAGATCACTCTGAACTCTTCACAGTAGCATAAGTATATATTCACGGCAACCGACTACTTCACCAGATGGACCAAAGCCATCCCGCTTCGGAAGGTTAACGAAGACAAGGTAATATATTTTATTGAGAAATTTATTATCAACAGGTTTGGCATCCCTAACACTCTCATATTTGATAATGCTTCTTACTTTTCATCACTAAAATTGACTAAATTTCCTATCGATAAATCAATTCGTATAAGGTATTCATCAAACTGTTATGCTCTTAACCTGCAAAATGATACCCAAATACAGAATATGCGAAGAAAAGATACCCAGAACACATAATAGCAATGATTTTATTATTCATATAGTAATGTTCACTTGCCTCTTCGAGGGGGCAACCTCTAATAGAGCAGAGCTCGATTACAAAATAAGACACGATGCTCCTCGCAGGGAGTCTCTATCCTTTATATATGACTCAGACATGCAATACCACGAATCAATACCGTGGGTTTTATTAATACCATCTATCTAATACTATGGCCCATTTGCAACTAACTGTGGTCCCGTCATTAATTGTGGGTTAACCACTTACAAATATTAATATGGGCTTTATTGACTATTGACTATGACGTGATCCCATGACATAAATAAGGGGGTTAGGGTGGGACCCTAACATGCCCTCCCCCTTAAGACTAGCTTTCTCCTCAAGGCTGAAGCTGCGGAAACTGCTGAAGAATAGTGGCTGGTTCCCAAGTTGCATCTTCCGGAGAGGTGTCTTTCCATTTGACGAGGACTTCCTTAATCATGCGGCCGCGCAGGTGCTTGTCTCGTGTGTCCAGGACCTGTTCGGGTTGAAGCCAGATTGATCCTTCTTCGTCCAATTCAGGTAGACTGGTTTGAACTCGGCAATTGTTCCCAATCACTTTCTTGAGGCATGATACATGGAAAACTGGATGGATTTTTGCAGTAGGGGGCAAAGCCAACTTGTAAGCCACTTCTCCAATGCACTGAAGTACTTGGTATGGTCCGTAGAATTTTGGAGATAGCTTCTGACAACCCTTGTCTTTGAGTGATGTTTTTTTATATGGTTGCAGCCTCAAAAAGACCTGATCCCCTTCTTGAAATTGGCGCTCTGAGCGATGCTGGTCGACCTGTTGCTTCATGCGGTTCTGAGCTTGATGAAGATTCTCTCTAAGATGGGCGAGCATGGTTGCGCGGTGTTGTAGGAGTTGATCCACTGCTTGTACTTTTGAGCACCCCTTGAGATAAGAAGTAGGGGAAGGCGGAAGTTGACCATATACTTCTTCATAGGGAGTCATTTTGGTGGTGGCATGATAGTTGGTGTTATACCACCATTCAGCCAGAGGTAACCACTGTACCCAAAGGTGTTGCTTTTCTGAAGTGAAACACCTGAGGTAGGTTTCTAGACATTTGTTGACGGCTTCGGTTTGACCATCCGTTTGCGGATGATAGGAAGTACTGAATTTTAGTTGAGTGCCTTGTATCCTAAAGAGTTCCTGCCAAAAATTACTGGTGAAGATCGGGTCGCGATCGAACACAATAGAAGTGGGCATGCCATGCAATTTGAAAATCTGATCCATGAAAGATTGAGCGACCAAAGTTGGTGTAAACGGGTGGGGTAGGGCGCAGAAATGAGCATACTTCGACAGTCGGTCCACAACCACCATGATTACTGACTTGTTCCCTGACTTTGGAAGACCTGTAATGAAATCCATAGAAACCTCTGTCCAAATTGATGTCGGAATGGGCAATGGTTGTAATGTGCCTGGTGTGTTGACGGTTTCCCCTTTGTGGCGTTGACAGACATCGCATTCTGCTACGAAAGTAAGGATGTCTTTTTTCATGCCCGTCCAAAAAAATGATCTTTTGGTGTGAGCATACGTCTTCTGAAAGCCCGAATGGCCTGCAATGGGAGATGAGTGCAATTCTGCCAAAATGCGACTTTTGAGGGTGGATGTTGGTGATATTACGACTCTGTCCCTATAGCGAAGAATATCATCCTGCCACGAGTAGCCCTTGGTGGAATTTGGATCTACCTGCAATTGAGAAATGAGTTGGGATAGCCTGGGGTGTGAAAACCATTCCCTTCGAGCCTCTTCAATCCATTCTGGAATGGGGAGGGAAATTGCTAGCAGAGTACTTTCTTCCTCAAATTGGCGAGATAATGCATCTGCTACACTATTGTCTTTCCCTTTCTTGTAAATGATCTCATAATCATATCCCAGCATTTTTGCGAGCCATTTATTTTGTTGTGGGAAGGATAGGCGTTGCTCCAAAAAATATTTAAGATTGTGATGATCTGTGCGGATTTGGAAACGTCGCCCCAATAAGTAAGGTCGTCAGGTCTCGACTGCATGTAAGATGGCCATCATTTCCTTTTCGTAGGTAGATTGGCCCAGATTCCTCCCACTTAGTTGTTGGCTTGTGAAGGCCAAAGGTCATCCTTCCCGCATTAAGACCGCCCCAATACCTGTCCCCGAAGCATCACATTCAATGACAAAAGATTTGGTGAAGTCAGGTAGTGCTAAGACTGGAGTGGAACACATGGCATTTTTGAGAGCTGTAAATGCCTGTTGTGCTTCCTCATTCCAGAGGAAAGAATTTTTCTTTAGGAGTTGAGTGAGGGGCTTCGCTATGCGACCATATTTGCGGACGAATTTACGATAATAGCCTGTGAGACCCAAAAATCCTCTCAAGCTCTTCAAGGTCTTAGGTTGAGGCCATTGTTGCATTGCCTGGTTCTTTTTGGGTTCCACCTTGACACCTTCACGCCCCACAATGTGGCCCAAATACTCAACTTCTTCCATGCCAAACGAACACTTGGATATCTTGACAAATAATTTATGCTTGCGGAGCAGTTGCAAGAGTAGATCTACATGTTGAAAATGTGCAGCCCAAGTGCCACTATAGATGAGGATGTCATCGAAGAAGACAAGGGAAAATTTCCTGAGATATGGTTTGAGAATGTGGTTCATCAGGCTCTGAAAAGTAGAGGGGACATTACAAAGACCAAATGGCATGACCAGGAACTCATAATGGCCTTCATGTGTTCTGAAAGTAGTCTTGGGAATGTCGACTTCCTTCATGCGAATTTGGTGGTAGCCTAAACGAAGATCCAGCTTAGTGAAGAATTGAGCCCCATTGAGTTCATCCAGCAAATCGTCAACCACCGGGATGGGAAATTTATCTTTGACTGTCAACTTATTGAGGGCCCTGAAGTCAGGACACATCCGCCACTCCCCATCTTTCTTGAGAACCATGACCACTGGGGATGAATAAGGACTAATGTTGGGACGAATGACACCTGCTTCCAAAAAGTTCCTTGATGATTTTTTCTATTTCATTCTTTTGGGTGAACAGATATCTGTATGGGCGCACATTTGGGGGTTGGGCCCCTGGAACCAAGGTGATGCTATGATCATGTTCCCCTCGCGAGGGTGGAAGCCCTTGAGGCTTGTCAAAGACCGGAAGATGGTTATTTAAAATCTGTTGCATCTCAGGATGAAGTGGCGGCTTTTCGACTACTTGGATGGCATTAAATTGAGCTACCACTCCATGATTGCCCTTTTTTAACAATTTTTCCATCCTATGCGAGCTGATGATAGAGGGGGCTCCCGCCTGGAGTCCACAGAGGGTATGTGTGTAGTTGTTCTGCTTAAGACTCATATATAACTCCTGAAAATCCATTGTGATTAGCCCAAGAGTGCGGAGCCAGTCAGCGCCGAGGACAATGTCGCAACCCCCCATGTGTATGGCAAACATGTGGGTTTTCAACTGATAATCCCCCATGTGAAGTTTGACATTTTCACAGCGGCCTTCACATTTCATTGTGCCCGCATCCACAATTTGGACTTGGAAGTTAGAAACTGCTCGTACAAAACAATGCACTGCTTCTGCGACTTTTTGATGGATGAAATTATGTGTACTTCCACTATCAATCAAGACTACTAGGCGATGTTTAAGAAAACCTCTGATTTTGAGAGTTTGAGGGGAAGAAATCCCTGCCAACGCATGCAACGAAATAACTGGTTCATCAAAGACATTGTCCTTTTGGTTGTCTTCTTCTAGCGCCTCATGTTCCTCAAGTGGTGGATCTTCCTCTGTTGAGCTATAATCAGTGGCATCTATTTGAAAAAATTTGGGCTCCTTGCATTTATGACCTGGGGAGTATTTTTCATCACAGTAGTAACATAATCCTTGCTTTCTTCTTTCGGCCATTTTCGCAGGTGACACCTTTTGGACCTTAAGTGTTTGAGTCGTGTTGTGAGACTGTGGGGGGCGACCTTTAGTGGAGAAATTTGGGCGACTGTATTGGGCTGCTAATGCACGTTCCACGTTACGATCTACCTTGCAAGCCTCCGTCCATGTGGGAGGGTGGTGCAGTAGGACTTGAGCTTTGATGGCTTCTTTAAGACCGTTGATAAAACATTCCGTGTAGAACACATCTGAGAGACCCCAAGTACGGAAGGCTAAGGCTTCAAAAGCTGTAATATATTCATCCACTGTACCAGTCTGTCGAAGCTTAGTAAGACGACCCAAAAAAGAGGATTCCTGGTCAAAGTGGTCTTGAAGAGCTTTTGTAAATTGGGTCCAAGTCCTAAAAGGTCCATTGCAATGTTGATGCCATTCCCACCATTGCCACCTTTCATTGTCCAAGTACATGCTCCCCAACATAAGCTAAGTCGCATCATCTAAGATGCGATTCAGTTTGAAATACTGCTCCATTTGTGCTATCCATGCCGACGGGTGAGAACCATCAAATTTATGCATATCCAACTTGGGAGGTCGCTGACTGGGTTGTTGGTGGGTGTGCCAGACGTGAGGAGAGTGGCTAGACTCACCTTCATGGTATCCATTGCCATTATACGCCTCCTCCTAGGCTTGCTCCTTGTCCTTCGGGATTATTTTCTTGATCTGGCTACATAGTCTGTTAACCTGAGTGCAGAGGGATTGCATGGATTCTTCAAGTTTGTCCATCCTTTCATTGGCCATCGCTTGAGCTCTAGTTTCTACCATACACCAACCTAATGAAAAATTGGGACCGCTAAAAAAAAAAAATCACTAATAATTGAATGGTACCACCATGCTCAGCTCGTCGTCCTGATTCTGATGGGCTAGATCACCAATAAGCGCCCCGGAAGATCTCAGACTTTTTTTTTTTTTTTTGAAAACTCCCAACGGAGTTTTACTCCTTCCTGGTCAATACTGCAGTCGCCAAATCCTCAAAATGTCAATGCGGCCAAAAGTCCTGCGAAAATTATACCCTGGTATAGGAACCCTTCTCAACAACTTCGATCTGGTGGATCTGAGAGATCTGAATGGCGGATCGGATAGCTCTGGGCGGCAGAACAGACTGTTGTTGCGGATCTGCTGGATCTAATAGATCGGAATGACTCATCTGCAAACTAGAGACTGCGGGACTGATGTCTGCTGTTGCACCCCTTTGCACAAGTGGATCTGGAATAGATGATGTGCGATCCCCCTATAGAAAAGGGAACTATGGTCTTGAGGAGTGTCAGGTGCTACAGATCGCAATATACATAAGGGTCTGGCAGTAGTACTCGGCCCAATGTTTCAGGGCTCTAATTAAGGAGGATCGACCGTACCCTTAGCCGTACAACCCGACTACCCTATCGTACGGGCGAGTAATCTCTTCGAGTGTTGTTCTCGGTGTACTGTAGCCACAAGATGGCCGACGGTTTATCTATGGCGAGGTTTCAAGGGAGCCTAGGGGGCTTTCCGATATACCCAGAGGGTACATGGAAGACAGTCCGTGTGCGGTTCTGTCTAATGCGCTACTACTCGAAGGGGTACCCACAGGGGTTACAAGGGAGTCCAACAGACGTGACCACCTCTTGTATTTCCTGCGTGCATGCCTCCCCAAATCCGTAGATTTATGCGCTCAACAACAGATCCCGTTGTTTAAAGACGCCGGAACACATCTTGAGCCAAATTTTTTTTTTGCTACGAAATGGAGATCCCACCGGCCCTGGAAAGTGCTATGATACCACTTGTTATGCTCTTAACCTGCAAATGATACCCAAATACAGAATATGCGAAGAAAAGAGACCCAAAACACAAAATATGCGAGAAAAGATACCCAGAACACAGAATAGCAATGATTTTATTATTCAGAGAGTAATGTTCACTTGCCTCTTCGAGGGGGAAACCTCCAATAGAGCAGAGCTCAATTACAAAATAAGACACGATACTCCTCGCAGGGAGTTTCTATCCTTTATATATGACTCATACGTGCAATACCACGAGCCAATACCGCAGTATTACTAATACCATCTATCTAATACTACGGCCCATTTGCAACTAACTGTGGTTCCGTTATTAATTGCGGATTAACCACTTACAATTATTAATATGGGCTTTATTGACTCTTGACTATGACGTGGTCCCATTACATAGGTAAGGGGGTTAGGGTGGGACCCTAACAACGTTGTTCTGCGCACACTATCATACTACACTTGAAGCTCTCGAGCCTCTATTTCCAAGTGCTGTATGTTGGGGTCCTCCTGTAACGAAGTGAGGACTGTGAAGGATTCTTCCAACATAGCGGTGTAGTTCTATACTGCCTGGTTTATTTCCTCCAACCCTTTTTGAATAGTGTCAATGCACTATTCCCTAAATTCTGGGGGTGTAGAGGATTGTGCCTTTAATCGCAGCTCGGAAATCTAAAGGTTGAGGTCCAACTGTACCCTCGTTGCTTCCTCCTTTGCCTCACAGAATCCACCGGCTAATTTTGTGGATTCGCACTCCAACTAGTAGGTCTGTCGTAATTTCTAGCTCTGGAACATGGTGACATGCTTCCTCTACCATGTGCTCCATCTGTTGATTCTACGCAAGCACTTCATCGCGTTGTAGACAAAGCCGTTTAATGTTGATTTTCTATTCGTTGGGCATCTGTATTGTGCATCCTTCCTAAGCACGGAGTTTTGTTGTCACTCCATCCTGCAGCTGGTATAATGTATCCCGTGGAAGGGTAGCCAAGTTTAGGCCAACTCCCTTAATCCTGCCCACCGCGGCTCTGTCCTCCTCGCTTTTTGCTATGAGCGCTCCATCCGGCAGCACTATGGTGTTGGCCATTTTTGCGCGTAGCAGCTGCTTTGCTACTGATGTACCTGTGGCTCTGTAGGTGGCTACTGCTCCTTCTTGTGATGGCCACACCTTAAGTTCCTGCAGTTGTGCCCTTAGGGCCCCCAACACATTCTGTTGCTCTGTCATCGCTTCTTGGAGCACTTCTCGGGTGACCTCACAAACTGTGTCACCAATGTCATGGAGGTCACCCTCTGTCATTGTAATTGGCTCGATGTCTAATTTGGAAGCCTTGGCTTTCTTTCGTGGACCTAACTGATCCACAATGCACGACCGTTTTAGTGGTGTGGACATCGTGCTCGTGTCTACGCCTTCTGCTATATTTGGTCCTTTTCATGTAGACATGTCTTTGCCTCCTTCCTCCTATATCACGGTGGCCCCTATTGCTACTCTTTCGGTGGCCTTTGCCTGTTCTGTGACTGCCTTTGCTGCTTCACGGGCGACCATTACCTCTTTGGCTGCTTGTTTGTTGCGTCTCTGCTGGGCCAACTTGGTGACACACAAATTGGTTGCATCCTTCTACTTCTGTGCTATTGACCTACCCCTTTCTGCTAGATCTGGGGTGCACCACTTGGGAGGCCATGAGTCAAGCACGGAGAAGATGTCATCATCAATTGTGATGAAAGGAAGCTTGGTCCAGTTTTGCGCAGGGTCCTTGTGCGCCTTGATATACACATTGTGCATATCCGCCTTGAAGTCTGCAAAGCTCTACAGACTATTGTGCATTGTGGGAGATAGGCACAATGTTCTGTTAATCTATCCGCCTTGAAGTCTGCAAAGCTCCGCAGACTATTGTGCATTGTGGGAGATAGGCACAGTCTTCTGTTAATCCATATTCGGACGCTCGCCTCCATGAGCACCCAGAAGATCTTAGTCTCATGGATCTGCGTGGCGTCCTTCGTAGCCTAGAGCGATGCATATTTTGTAGCCTCTGGCAAGTCCTGTTCAATAAGAGGGAACTGACTCTCCTCAGGTAGTTCCCTTGTCACCAGTAAGATAGATAAGAGAAACCACGCGTAGTGGAAGGTCTTGCCCTGCTACTGAGCTTCCTTGCAGTTGGTTAGAAATTATTCATAGAGGAATTTGGCCCAGTTGAATTGGAACCCCTTCGTGCATTGTTCTGCCAGCGCGACGACCATCACTCGTACCTCTTCTCCACGACATTTTCTCATCACCTTCTCGGCCAGTAGTTGGGTGGCTATGCACACTCCTTTGTCTCTAATGCTACTAATCATGTAGCCTCTCTTCTTCTTTTCCAATTTGTACTTCTTCTTCATGGCTTATGTGAGCGCCAAATCTCCTCTTTTGCCAGCTATCTCCGTGGGGTCCTTTCCCTTACAGGGAACCCGAGAAATCCTATGAATAAGCTCCGTCGTGATGGGAATAGGCTCTTTCAGCCATAAGTACACATCGTGCACCATGAAAGGCAACTATCTGATGAAAAATATCATGATTGGTGTGCGGTGAAAATGCAGAATCCATAGTAGGTGGAGTAGCCCGACCTTCTCTATGCTGTGTAGCCATTTCTGCGGCTCTAATGCTGTAACTGGCCCCTCTTTACTCTGTTTCATGAGGTTCTCTGTCTGTAAATGTGGGAACTTTTCGTTGTTCACGTGGTCCCAGTCTTCAAATTTCATCGTGGGAACGCGGTCCAAGATTGAGCTATCAAATAGGATTCCATCTAGGAGGAGTGGGGTTTGGAGAGCGCTCTTAGTGGCATCCAAATCCTTGGGTACTTTAGCTTTCCCTTTTCACAGAGGGACGTACTCGAGCAGTTTGGATGCAGCGCGCACTGGCTGGATGTCTTCTTCCATTTCTTCATCCACCTCTATATCCTCTACGAAAGCCTGGAGGTCCTCCTCCTCATCATCTATCTCAAGGTTGACAGCCTTGCCCTTTTCTTCCATGGAAATTTTACCAAACTGCGGATTTCGCGGGGACATGCGGACTAGTCCCATAGCCTATGTATCCTTCTTGGGCCTTGGCATCTAGGTGATTTCGGAATTTTCAGCACATCCTCCACCTACACTGTAGGGCTTTGCGTGGCTTCCTTATCGGCACTCTCTACAAAACTGACACCTCTCCTCGTAGTTGTCATCTCGTTTGAACTGTTTGTGATAGTTCACGAACTTGGGGGCTCAAATACTGCTTGGCGCTCAACACTCTGTGCTCTTCGTAATAACTCAAATCTCAAATGAACAAGTGTTGTCTCGTGCCTAGCCTTGGGAGTTTTATAGTTTCTTTTGAATTTGAATTTGACCGTTCCCCCCATTTGTGAGTCATTAATGCATTCTTGGTGGCAAATCGTCCCAAATCTAGCTCTTAATTCATGCCTTAATTGCCCGTTGCCTGCTCCTTTTTTCCTTAAATTGGACACCTTGTCATGAACAGTGATGCCAATGGTTACTTTCCGGTTTACCCCTATGGCAGTGCAGCTCCCCGTGCGCAGGCGTGAGCCTTGTACCATGCTGATTCTGCATGCACCTCCTTCACTGTGCAGTTCCCAAATAGACTCATTTAGAGTCCCGTGCTCTCTTTCAACTGTTTGGAGCACTGAGACTGTGCTCCCTACTACTAGTCAGGTGGTTGCACCATCTATGCGAGACTCTAATTCGCCTTCCAGTGTAGTCTGTGGACACTCCTCAATTTCCCTCATGGCGGCCGACGCAACGCATTATACCTCATGTGGTGCGCTCCCCTTGTTACTGCGTTAGGTAAGGTGCAATCACAACCATGGTAGCAGAGTCATAAATTCTCGGCGACAATCGTCTAACACAGTGGTATGATCATCCGTACCTTGCCTTGTCATCCTTGGTTTATGAACGAGACATGTGTGCGTGACCTCATTTTCCAGTCGTTTTATCTCAGCGTCCATCAACATGCTTTTCTTCCTCAATTGTACCCAATCTTCTTCGAGTTTGCGAAGTCTAAGGTTCCCTCATTGAATGGCTTCCTGAATCCTTATATGGTTGTCCTCGCGTAGCTATTTGATTCCTTCGTGTTGGTCTTCATGCGCTGTCATAACTGCGACAACTATTACATGTGGATTCCTTTTGGTATTCCCTTCAGAAATCTCGGGTTCTACTCTGTTTCACACCTTTGGAGTCATCTCCGCGCTTATGTTTGTGCACAGTCCTATAAGCCCATCAAACCGCTGGCACGCATAGGTCCCAATCAGTTCGTCTCGTCTGGTAAACCTTGTTCAGTACTCCGTGCACCCTATCGAATGCCTTATAGTGGAAAATTGGTAACGTGTGTTTCCCTTCCTGCTGCTGTGGTTTGTTCCGATTCTCTAAGCTGTGTGCTTGTGCGGACTGTACAACAAATGTCTGTACCCATCGATAAAAGTGGGCGCACAAGTCGTTCTGCCCCATCTGATTAGCTTTCATTTGAAGTTGGGGTTTTCCAAAATGTAGATGCATCATCCTTCTACATCCACACTAGTATTCAAAAGTTCCTTGATGCACACCCCACCGTCGTGTGGGTGTGGTGCGTAGTGCGCACTTCAACGCATCGAGTCATTGCTACTTTGGTACTGCACTTTCGAATTTTCTCAGAAATTCATCCACCACTGACAATCCATCATATGTCGGCAGCTCCCTTGCCTATGTTGTTACATAATGTACTGACCTGATCATCATGTTGTAGTTTAGTGTTGTTACTTCGTGGAGTTGATTCTACCATCGCTCTATCTCTTCATCTGAATCGGAAGTGTAGGAGCTTCTGTGCTCCCATGAAATCCTTCTGTCTGCAGTTGGATTCACCCAATCCTCTCCTTGCACAATTATCTTGTAAATATAGTCAATATCATCATCACTATCATCGTCACACACTGGTTCAACGTATCGCGCTCCTTCGGCTGGATCCAACAGTACTACTACGCGTAGTGATTTTTTTTCGAAGGTCATTTTGCGCTTCTTCAGATTTATGACTCCGTTCATATCAGTAGCCTAGTCTATTCCTAGTAGCGCGGGATAGGTATTGTTGTCATCGACAATCTCTATCACTTCAAAATCCTCCTGTGTGCTCGCGCCTTCAACATCGATTATCACCCCTTGCAATCTTCCCATGGGAAAAATATTTTGCTGGTTTGCCATTCGTAACTGAATAGGGGACCATTGTAACACAGGTCTGCCCATGCACTCCCATGTCTAGTTCGGTAGTACATTAGCATATGAACCCAGATCTAGGACGACCTGATCCATTTCATATTTTCCGATTTGCGGATTCAACTTCATTTCCCTTCCGGTGTGTAATGCATGCTTTCCGAGTTTCCAAACCACGCGTAGTTCTCCTAACCCTGCACACCTAGTGATAAGTTCTTGTAGCCCTTTGACTATCTTGTTGTCGCGCAGTAGTTTCATGCATGTCTCCAGAAAAGTAGTGAACATTGAAGGATCCATCCCTGGTTCAAGTTGATCCTTACTACCTGAAGTGGAGGCATTTGTGAAGTTCTTCTTAGCTTCCATGAATGTCTCCTTTTTCACTCCAAGTCAAACTCGGGTTCCTTTGTAGGATCCTTACGAACCCACACGCTATCTTTTGGATGCTTCCCTTTATCATCTCCCATCATCATACCACTCCTAAGCATCATGTTTACATTTAGGTCTTCTTCGCGCAGTTCAGATCTCATCATTTGTAAATTCTGGGTCGGTGGGGGCTACAGTGCCCCTTTTTCGTGCATCTTCGCTATCAGCGAAGGGAAATCTTCTGCTTCATGATCAAACTGAGTACAGTACCAACATGATATCCTAGTTGGGTTCGTAAAATTGCGGGCATAATGCCCTGGCCCTTTGCAATTGTAACAGATTATCTGTCTGCGACCCCTCCCTGGTCCCATTCCACCTTGACCCTGACTGCGCCCTTGAAACCCAGCACGTGCCATCCCGACATTTGGGTTGAGGGCTCGTGTTTTGGCCTACACCTTGTAGGTAGGGGTCCAATCCATCATTAGTTCATAACTTCAGCAGGTGCGTTTTTCATGGCCTACCGACCTACAGAAATTACAAAACCACTGTTTGGATGTCTGCGTATACTCCTACAACATATGACAATTATCCATGGTATGTTTTCCTCCTATCTGGGAGATTGTGAACCATAACGCAGACTCTATGCTCAGCCCCACCCATGCCTCCAGTCTTAATGGAATTGGCCCTCCTCTTGCCAAGTAGTTCGCGAACACTGGACAATGATCTTTGTCGTGGCCCTGGCCTTTGCATTTTATGCACCATACTTCTTCGCGTGCCTCTGGCCGAGGTGCACTATCCTATTTCAAACTCTACATTTCTAGACACAGATTCTATAGTTGTGCGTGGATTTGTTGGAGTCCCAATCTAGGGTCTTGTATAGGGGTCTCATACAACCTCATTGCCATCTCCAACGCTTCTGCCTGGGTGGAAAGTTTTTGCTGCGACAACACCATCCTTAAGTGTGGCATAAGTGAGGCCACAAATCATGTGTGGTGTTGTGCATCCATTAATGTCATATTGGCTTTGCGGATCATACTCTTCAACCTTTGGTCTAGATCCCAAGAGGTCTCGCCCGGAAGCATCACGATCTCTTTAAACCCGATGATTGACTATGTCTTTGATTTTGGCTTGCTAAATTCCCTGTTCAACGCATTTTGGATCTCTGCAATTCCTGCATTTGGGTGGCCATTAAAATTCTTGATATACCATGTTAATTCGCGATCCTGTAGCGCTCACCAATGTAGCCTTTTCAATGTTATGATCCACGATGCCCTGTGCTTCCCATACTGCTCTTACCACGAACCAGAATTGGTCTGGATCTTCATTCCCTACTCCTCTAAACACTAGTAGTTTTATTGTGCTTGCCATACTGAACTGTGGAGGTGGCGGAGGTGGAGTGGGTGTAGATGGAGGTGAGGGGGGTGAAGTGGGTGGCAGCATGGGTGGGGGTGGTACACACGGAATTCGCTGCATTATCAAACTGACTGCACTTCTTGGAGAAATCTTCGTGAGCTCGTCCTTGCTCTCCCGCAAGGGTGAAATTATAAGACTATTTTCTAATTCTTCACTACTTCCTCTTCTGTAGATATTTTCGTTTCGCGTAGTCCCAAACATTAATTTATTCACATAACCCACTTTTCACAAAACAACATCTTAATCCAAGTGTTCAAAGATTTAATGTACTTACCTCACGGTCCCTTTGAGAAAACGTCACTCTGCATCGCTATAGCTGACAGTCGTGTCTACCGCGAACTTAGTGATAAATCCTCCTATTATCTAGCCGAGCTAGTGGTCCATAGCGCATGCTATCTTATCTTCTAAGGCTTATTTTGTGCACTAGATCCGGAGTCCACACTATTGTTTTTTCGAGCCTACACCTTCCTTGGTTGTCTGCTAACTTTGTGATCCAATCATACAGCTCAGATGGAAAAGATGCAAAGAAAATCTCGTGGATTTCAGTGTACAAGTAGCGATCCAACCACTATTCCTTAGATACTCACGGATTTCTATTTTCCTACGTCGTGAACTCGTGAATCTTCTTGTCCAACCACTCTTCAATTTCTTTCTTTGTAGGGTTCTCATGGCACGACATTAGACATCCTTTATGTAGATCCCAGCCCCGACAATGAAACCATTTGTTGGTTTAGTGGGGCCTGACCCAGGTTTACAGGTGATGTAGCCAAGCAAATCCTGGTACTACTGGCCCTTTCGACAATAGTCCGTGGAGCGTGGACCGAGGTCTCATTCAATGTAGTATGGGAGGGTGCTAGAACCAGGTTTTCGCACCCTAGGGATGTCTGATGGGCTTCTGGAGGTCAGCAGTCTGACCTATCGCTATGCACACTTGTGGTCCCTTTGCAACCTGCAGTGCAGCTTCTACGCAGCCCTACTCGGGGTGCGACCCGTATAATACCCATGATCCTTGCTAATTAACTGATTACTTAACTTGTGTGCATAAGATTTATGGTTATAACAACATATATATCAATTATATTAGTGCGCACAATACATAACCGAATACAAACATAAAGAAGATAATGCACAACAAATACACTTGAATAGAAATCAACTTCTCTTTTATTAATCTTCAATCTTGTTTACAAACCTGACACCGCCCTGCGCACTCAGCTGTAGGGATCCACACACTCAGCTACGAACTTTACTAGGCCTCTGCGCATTCAACTGCAGAGCCTATTCCTACTATTACAACCCAATACACTTAGAACTCTACTCTAAGCTCGAATCATTCCTTCTCTATTCATCTATTCCTCTTTTATTAACTAACTTTACAACTTAGAGCTTTGCTCTATTTATACAATCCCATGGTCTGGGGACCATGGGTAGGTCGACTTTACACTATTTTACAATACAATTTTTAGGGCGGACAACCCTATGACTCAATCGTACACTTCGCACTCCGCGCCCGCAATTTGCGGAGTTTTACAAAATCTCTGACCAAAACTTGGGCTTTGAGCCCCAAAAACCTGTTGTGGGGGGATTCCATGCCCAACAGCAATCAAGGTAGCAACAGAGGAGAAAGTGGCTAAGTCCTTAAGGGAAAATGTATTTTATAAGTTTGGGTACAATAGAGAACTGGTCACTGATCAAGGAAGCCAGTTTACATCTCATATGATTGAAAATTTGTTAAGCCAGCACAAGGTCAAGCATATAAAATCCACTCCTTACCACCCATAAGCTAATGGGCAAGTGGAGGTGACCAACAAATTGCTGGATGGAATTCTGACCAAAGTGATTAACAACAATAGAAAGGACTGAGCAGATAGATTAGTTAAGGCCACTTGGGCCTACAACATCACTTGGAAGACCATCACCGGATTCAATCCTTATGAGCTGGCCTATGGGAAGAAGGCCCTGTTTTCCATTGAATTTGAGTACAACACATTAAGAATGGAAACACAACTAGATCTAGATCTCACCAGGGCACAACAAGAGAGATTGCTCTAGCTAAATGTGTTATATGAGTTTAGAATGCAAGCCCTCTTGCACACATAGGTGACTCAAGTTCAAAGAAAGATCTGCCATGACAAGAACATAAAGGACAAACAATTTCAAGAAGGTGATTGGGATTGGTTGTATGATTCCAGATACAAGGATTTTAAAGGCAAGTTAAGGACTAGATGGTTAGGGCCTTATGTCATAGAGAAATGTCATGATAATTGTTTAGTGCAGATAAGAACCATTGACGTAGAAGCTATTCCGTTACTTGTCAATGGGCACAGATTGAAGGTCTACAAGAAGCCCTTGTCAAAGCAAAAATTCATCAATGGAATCAACAAGACAGTGATGGTGGTGAAGCAAGTCTCAACTTCTACCCCATCAAGTCACTGAGAAAAGAAAAGAAAAAAGATAAAAAATAAGGAGACTCAGGTGAAAACCTCCATGAGGCACCTGAGTCCTACTATTGCTTTAAAAACCTCTTCAGGCAGCCCAATGGTGTCAAAGAAAAAAAGAGATAAAAAGATCTCTGGGTGAAAACCTCTTTTGAGGCACCCAAGGAAAGCAACTAGGATGAAAACCTCTTGGAGGAAGACTGGTTGTTTTCAAAAAAAAAAATATAGAAAAGAAAACTTTGAAAATGTTTTTTTCAAGTCAATAAGAGGAGGATTAGAGCAATAAGAGAGGATCAAGAGGACCTATATAGTTCATGTTTTCATTCCTCCATTCCATATCCTTCATCATCCCATCATTCCCTCCATTTATGGACTCAACTAGCCCAGTTTGCAAGGGTTTTGTGTTTTCTATAGGATTCCTTGAAAACCTACAGGATGATCCTATAGGAATTATAGTGGCTTGGGAATCCCAAGGAAAGTGACCCTAGAGCAAGGGGATGACCTGTTGGTGTAAAAAAAAAAAAAAAATTACTTCACCACCTCATCACCATGTCTCTCTCCACCATGATTACCCTTGCATTCATCTGATAAGTCAATTTTTATTTATTTATTTTTTACAGTTTTTAGAGAAAAAAAACAAATAAAAGAGGATAAATATAGAGAACAAGGGGACAACACTTGAAGGCTATACCTTTCATTCACCAATCCCTAGACCCCTTCTCTACCCATGACAACGATCTGCATGCTCCATAGGTGAAGGAACGAATAAAAGTTTTGGGGAGATATAGCTACATGAGATCTTGTAGGAAATCCTATAGCAACCTATCCCACAAAACAAAACAAAAAATCACAGGTTGCAGTCAGCTTCAGCGTGGAGATCCAAATGTCAAAGAAGCTCCTCTAGAGCTTAGCAACAACAATAGGATCATTAGCATTACCATCTAGTACCTGCACATTAAAGAAAAGCATCGAAGGATGACATTAAAAATATAGAGAAAAACACATGCAACAAATACACAACAAGAACTTCACTCTTCAACAAGTAGCATCAAGGTATATTACCACAGGTAGGTTATCTCACTTAATATATTTCGTTAGCATAATATGATCAAAACATGTAGATTTGCGAAAGAGTTGGTTTTATAAGAAAAGATGGCCAGTTAACTTGGCCACCTTCGGTCAGTCAATGAGGATAATACAGTTAGTTCATACGTGGCAATGGTCAAATAAGGAGAAAGAAGAGACGAGGTCGAAAGTGGTTAAATTATGGATGCCCAAAGTGGGATTTGATTACGAGGTAAGGAGAATGATGATGTGGTAGTGGGACCAATGGTCCAAAAATAAGAACTCGTACCTTGGTTGCCAGCACACCATCCCACTCAAATCACCCATATGAGGAAATAAAACACTGATTCCCATGCATAGGAGGCATTCACAATCTCGAGGCTACATCAAGGCAAGCTTTCTATCGGCCCCTGAAGCAGTTTACAGGAAAGACGGTGAGCAATTTTTTTAGTGTAGGAGCACCTAAAGGATCCTAGAGGAAAACCTACAAGATCCTACAGGAGATCCTACAAGATGCAGAACAGTCATCTATAGGATTAGTAGTGAGCATTTTAGAAGGGAAAAACCAAAGGTTGGCTTCATCAGAAAGTGACAAGGAGGTAGGAGCTATACCTTCCCACATTTTCCAAGTTAAAAATATAGAAAAATCCTTCTATTGTGTTAAGGAGATTGCATTCTAGGGAAGTTTAATATAAAATTGTCATTTAAAATCTCTCATCCATTGGAATTTTGAATTAGACCCCTACAAGCTTCCACAACCATCATATAAAAATGACAGAGGGATTTAACAAGAGGGAACCCACCAACACAGTGAGACTTCATTAGCACCCTTTTGTAGTAGAGATATTCACAAGGCACAATTGGATGGGTTTCTTTGAAAAAATGAGGGGGTATGATGATGAAGTGGGCAGAGATTTTTCTCTCTCCCTCATACCACTAACTAGGACCCATGCCACTGCTATGGTGAAAGGCCTCCTTGTAGAAATCACCCCTAAAGTCAAAGGCAGAATCACCACACTTCCTTTAGGGTTGCCTTGGAGAAAGGAAGATAATGATAACAACCAAATTGCAAAGAAAAAATTCTTTTTGAGGAGGCAATGAAAGACAAAAATGGGGTCAGAAGAGTAAGCTTGCCATATCCTTGGAATGAAATTAGCTACCACCTCATGAAGTATATATCATGTGAAGGTAGGTACAGTGAGGTATATGGGTACCATTTCAGGGTTCTCCAAGAGCCGAGGTTTGAAGAAGACACAAATTCTCAAGACAAACTAAGCATACCCTACTTTCTTCTTCAATCAGTGATAGATATGAGCATTAATGTGCAGGAAGGAAAACATCAACAACTAGCCAATCATGGGTTAATTAAATTTATCCTAGAATATTCCCTCCAAAACCTAAGACTCCCTATTACATGGAAAAATTTCAGAGACATGCAGACAGATGGAGACATAAAAGCCCTTGAATATGACAAAAGCCCCACTGCCAGTGAAAGGGATGAAGAAGAAATAGAGAGGGATGAAGAGGAAACAGAGGATGAAGAAGAAGAAGAAAAGGAGGAGGAAGGTGATGAAGAGACAGAAGAAGATGCAAAGGAAGAAACTGATGAACAGAGTGAGGAACCAGAGGGAGAAAAAGAAGAGAAAGACAAGGATGAGAAGGAAAATGGAAAAAAGGAAACAAAAGACAAGGAAGAATAGAGGTCTACAATGCAAGGCAAAGAAGAGGAGGAATCACGAAGGGTATCTATAGAACTCAATGAGAAAGAGGCAGCAACTGCCCTCACTGCCCTAAGTACCCCTATCAAGAAAAAAAGGAAGAGACAGAGACAAAATCCATTGTACTTTAGGACAAGAAAAAGTACAAGGATCAGGCAAGGAAAACCTCAAACACCCACCAAAGTTCCTATTGTCATTGAAGACTCCCCAAAGCAGTAGGAAAAGGTAGCTCCTGTTGTGAAAAATCAAGGAGGAGAATCATCAAGACAAGCCTTTCCCAAATCTCCCATCACTTATGTTAGGAGGCTTGTCACCAAGTTTTCCTCTTCCAAAGGAAAAGGTCCCCTACAGGGGACACCGAATGACCTACAGGAAGTAGAGGCCATCCTACAGGAAATTATGCTAAACCTATAGGAAACTTAGAAAATGGACCAAGAAGGGATCATGAAGCAAGAATCAAAGAAGGAGGATCCAGAACTGAGGGAACCTAGTCCTCAACCCAAACTTGACTCTTACTACAAGTTCATTGAAGGGGGTAGGGTCATTCCATAGAAATTTTCCATCCCCTTATTCTTTGAGCTAGAGAAAGAAAGGGCAAGAACACATAGGTGGATGCAAATTTCCAAATCTAAAGGAGTGGAGGATATAGGCCACATGGAGGATAAAGTAAAGGAGATGGACAGAGAACTGAGCAGCCTAAGGGACAAAGAGGCAATGATGAAAGCTCAGTTGGAAGTAGAGAATGCATGGTTAAGGGGACATCTACAAGAAAGATAAAGTTAATTGGAATCCATGGGCAGTATATTCTTAGAGGCAATCCAGTGCAGGATGCCAGCAAAGTCCTATGCATTGTATCTTAAGGAATAGTGGCTATAGTTCCAAATCAAAACTTTAGCATAGAGAGGCACTATGCCCTTCCAAGATTATAGACAATTCATTGATCTCTATGATCAACACACCTTGGAGGATAGAGCTAAAATTCCTGAGTTTTACCCACATAACTTTGCCTTGACAGATCTGAATGTGTGGGACCCTAATTCAAAACTAGGGGACTTGCAATTGATAGCCTAGGCATCATGGATGAATCATGAGGAGGAAAGAGCTACAAAGATGAAGAAAGTAATGGCAAGAGATGAGACATAACCCCTCATGATAAGAGCTGAGAAACAAAATCCAATGGATGTCATGAGCACCCACATTCTGATTGAAAATGACCCTAAACTTGCACCTAGGTACCTTGCTGGCCAAAAGCAAGCAGTCACACACTTTGAGGACATGTTCAGGTTGTTAGGGGATGACAACATGCAATCTTGCCAAAGGAGATGGAATACTTTGCCCTACAACTTGAAAATCAGAGAGTACCATTCTCCTAAGAGAATGAGAGAAGCACTAAACATAACACGCATGTACAAGTAAGCTCTCTAAAGACTCAAATTCAATTGGATTGGCTTGAGACTCAGCCCACCACTTCACTTAGGATTGTTGGAAGGAAGGAAGGAAGAGGAATAAAGAAAGCAGTGCGAGGAGGTAGAGAGGAATGTAGGATTCTATGCGTAGGAAGAGGAAACTATAGCAAAAGCATGGGATGTCAGGGAGGCCACTAGAGCAATGAAAGACATGGATATAGATTGAGTTTCTCAGAGGATGAGAAACACTTTTAGTAGGGGGTGATGATGAGCCTCATTGTTGGGTAACGATATGTACCTTAATACACCTCCTAGCTTATTTAAATAAACTCTTCTAATAATTTATTGCATATTTTGACTATATTTTGCTTAATGGGATGAGTAAAAGTGAGATATTATGCCTAGTGGACTAATGTGCATTTATTGGAAGTTGTTTAGAGCAAATCATGGAAAGTTTTGCTAATTAAGGGCAAAAATTCGAATGAGACAAGGAGGAGAGATTGTAGGAGACAGATCCTCCTAATTTACTCCTCACTCATTTGAATATTCTTCCATCAAATCACACTAGCTCGGAGTTACAAGCAACCAAGTCATGAAGATCAAAAGACAGTCGAGCCAGTGACAGTTAAAGAGCCAAATCATCTTTATTTTGGGAGCCGCACCTCTTTAGATTTAAGGAAGTCATTAGAGACTTCAGTTATATAAATAAGGAGTCCTAGAGCCTCATTAGGATTCAAATTTTTGTTGTAAAAGCACTAAGCATTTTTCGAGTTCAAAACTTGTGGAAGACATTATTTGTAATTTTCTGAATTGATAAAAAAAATGAGAATTTCCTTGATCCAGCATTGATTTGACTCAGAGGGCTGAAGCTCTTGGGTTAGGGCCCAACCCTAGCAACAAAGGCTCCTCTTTTTGTATTTGTATGCTTAGTTGATTTCATAGATTAATGAGTGAATTATCTTTAGCATTATTTTATTGCAAGTAATTGTGGATTTGATTAGTTTGCTTCCATTTGTGCATTGTCATAGTTGTAGCTTAGGAAGGTAAAGGAATATCCAAAAGTTGTCAGCGGGTGGATCTGGCCTCACTCCTCCCTTCAAAGACCATGGTCTGAGGAAAGAACTCCTATGCAGCCCCAAAAAGACAAAATTTTGATTTCCCATGGAATTTAGGGATCTCTGTTACCTAGGCCAACATTTTACTAGTTTTCAAGAATAGGATTGTCTAGTCAATTTAGTGTCCTAAATTGTTCTACATAAATTATCAATCCGGGTATAGTAAACTGATGAAGTGTGGTGCACTTCATGTTCTTAGTTAACCATTTTCTTACTTTGTTGTTTTATAGTTTTTTTGTTGTTTTTGGGGGTTTTGTTTCTTATGCTTAATCTAAGAAAGAAAAGCTATGCTTCTAGGTGAAATCTCTAAATGTTAATGGACAATTAAATCTAATGACTTTTAACGTTAGAACCTAATTTCTAAAGAGAGGAGAAAATGAAACAAATCAAAACTTTAATCTAAGCCGACAAAATATCTAAGAAAAGAAAGCAAGAAAAATAAAGCTGCTGCAATTTAAACTAAAGGCAAAAGTAAAACTTGAAAGTGCTCTTAAACTAATGAAAGGCAAGTCAATAATCTCATTCATAATCACAACATTCCGTCAATGTTGGCTCTAAAAACATCATTATATGGGATGAGAGAATGACACTAAACTATCTAATGATATACTAATGGAAAGCAAAGTTATCTCATTCATAATTATAACATTCCACCAATGTTGCCTTTAGAAAAATCATCATATAATCATGAGAGAACGAAAGACTACAATAAACAGAAAGAAAGAAAAAGAAATCAAGTCCCATTTATAACTTCACATATCACCAATTTCGTTCTTAAGGAACTAAAAAGACTCAATGAGACATGAACTTATGTAATGATTATCCTCCTAAGCAAAAACCAAGAACATGTAAAGAAAAACTAATCTATTGTGTTCTCTATGCTCCAATTCACCAATCAAAAAATAGGAAGACTACTTTCTTGGAATATTTTGTCAAGCATAAATTACACAGTTAGATAAATCTACAATCAACCAGTTGAAAAAAACTAATCTACTGTGTTCTCTATGCTCCAATTCACCAATCGGAAAATAGGAAGATTACTTTCTTGGAATATTTTGTCAAGCATAAATTACACACTTAGATAAATCTACAATCAACCGGTTGAACACACCTGCATGAATTAAAATTGCATGAATGGAAAATCTAAACTATCAAAGTTGAAATCAATAAAATGACATACTAGAATGAAATCAAAGCAAAACTTCAAAGCAAAATCTACTCTACCTTACATTCTAATGTGTTCCATGAAATCTACTTCACATCTCCTTCCATGTTGAAAACATCAAAGCTTTATTCAAATTCTTCAAAATTACAAAGTACAACAAAGCTCTCCAAAGCTTTCCAAAGCCATCAAAGAAGAACTACAAGCTCCAAGCTAAAGAGCTACCAAAAAGTTGCAAGCTTAAGAACTAAAAAGCTAAGCTAACAAATGAAGGAGAGAGATCTCCTATTTATACAAAAAGATGAGAAGCCATCTCATTAATGAGAGTCTATGAATCTCATCTCTCCCTTTACCTCTAGAGTTCTAATCAAAATAGAAACTGATAAGACACATGTCTTCTTAGAGTTTCAATACAATTAGGATATGTGACACATCTCCTCATGATCCCATGATTCTCTCCACTCAAATTCGAATTTGGCCTTAGAGTACCACATAAATGTCTTCTAGAAGCCTCCTTTTGACTTACACATGTCAACAATCTCAATCCACTTGTTAGGTATAAACATATGCACATTATTTTCTAATTTTTAACCACAAATTCACTTAAAAAGGCTAAGAATTAATAAAGTTTGGAAAAACATAAATGTGGCCCAATGATAATGAAAGTATTGACATAGTAGTGAAATGGAGGTGATATAATGGACATATTAGTGAAAGCGTAATGGAAATGAATGACATTTTCAAGACCCAACGTACCCCCCAACTGAAGCTATTGCATGTCCACATGCAATATATATTACATTAATTCTTTTGACCCTTGAGCTTTGGCTTAACTTTGCATGATATCATTTGATAACTTCATACTTTCGAAGTGTTTTTCTTGAATTGCAGCATGGTTGGTTCTTCTGTAACAACCATATTTTGTTGTTGCATTATATTTTGATGTTTGAACTTTGCATAATGATATTTTGATTATTGTTGCAAAGTATATCTTTATTAGATTGCATGATGGTTGGTTATTGTGTGACAACCATGATTGTGTTTGTATCCAATTTATCTTTTAAGCACTTTTGGAAAAGCCATGGTACGCTCATAATAACAATGTAATAGTTAATATATTTTGGAAGTATGTGGGCTCTTGAATATGATATGGACATGGCAATATATGAATATGAATGTATTCTCCCCCCCCCGCCCCCCCCCCCCAAATTGATGGTTTGGCAAATTTTATGAAATGAGGAAGAGAAATGTTTTTCAAACAATTATCATTCTAGCTTTTTATGGAATTCTATGGTCAAAAGTTAGAAAATGACATACCTTAATTTACCCTTTGGAATGGATGAGTTATATGTGTGGTGGCTGCAAAATTCTGATCATATTCTTCTGCAAGTGGTTGAACAACAAGAGTCATGGATAAAGAGTCAAGATGACTTTTTATTGCTTCTACTAAAACTTGCCGAATTTGCTCCAAAATGCTGAAAATAGTAGTCTTCATGTCTTCAAAACTCATTGGCACAATTCTTACAATGCGAAAAGATGTTCTAACATCGAACATAGCAGGAAATTGTTGACTTAGTGGCCATTAATGGATGCCACTAGTCAACACGAGAACTCTCACCATTGATGACAATGAGAGTCAAGATGCCCAAACACATCTTACTAGGTATGAATGGTTTTGCCGATGTTGAGTCACCTAAAAGATTTGATGAACAAGGGACATTAATGTATTCCCATTATTTGTCAGCATGAGAACTTGCCATTAAGGCATGCAAACCTCAAGGTGTCTTTACAAGGAACTTAGACTCAAAGGACTATGGACTCAATAATTTGCATTGAAGCAGGGCTTATTTGTGAAATGAAAATGACAAGAAAGGGAAGATGGAAATGGAGAGAAGAAATGAAAATGGGAAATAAGCATGTGAATGAGCCTCTTGCTTTTATTTGTGGGTTATGAATGGAAAAAAAGAAATGGAAAGTGTATGTGAATGTAAATGGAAAATATGAAGGGAAATGAGTTGAATGGTTTATTATGAAGTATGGATGTGATGGAGACAATAGTATCTGAATGTTTTTTTCAAGTATTTGGATCTGATTTGGCATTAGCATATTTCCTCTTTGTTGTTGATCATCCTTTTATGAAACAAATTGGTCTCTTAGAGAGACACCATTCACTTGTAGTCATTTGTCCTTCCCCCTGGAACTTCCAAAAAAACTAATATTTCTTTTGCAATGGAATGTAAGATTATCCAAGGAGAGAGGTGATCAATCTCTCTAGTTATGATATTTACACACAAAACTAAGACTTTGTATTAATGAAACAAGTTCTCAAAGGAAAATCAAAATAATTTATACCTGCTTTGGAATTAGTGCCTCAAGTTGAATGTTGCTTCTTTTCAGCAATTTATTTCATTATTTACTATTTCAAACTCTGATGATGGATTTTTCATTGTGTAGATCTTGTCGAGATCTTTCCAATGATACTTGAATCATCAAAATCTGATTTCGTATGAGAAAGTTAGGTTGATTTGAACAATGAGTTTTTTCAGCTGCAAATTGATGTTTCGCTGCGGAATTAGATCAGCTGCAGAATTGGAGAACAGTTGCGGAATGTGCACAGTTTCTGTAGCTAAAAATCTTGAAAAAGATTATCCATTCATTTTTCATCATCAGTCCAAAATTAATCAATACCTTTAGAAAAGTGAGCAAATAACTTGTACATTTCATTGATTCAAAATTGTTGTTTTTGTTGTTGTTTTTTTTTTACATGCAGTGACTTAGTGTGGCGACTTAGTGATAACACACACCTTGACTTTCCTTTGACCGGGGTCTTTGCATCAACTTGGATTAAATGGAGAGGATACCATCCATGTACTGACATTTTCCCAGCTACCCATGTGGTTCGTTTCGTCTTTCGACACTTGTAACATACAAAAGTATGAAAATGGCTGCAAAATTGCCGGTTAGATGCGGAATAGAGTTGCATTCTGCAGCTAAAAGATAGGTAACCTTCAATTTTGATATATTTTTTTTTTTTGTATGTACAGAGGATTATTCTGCAGACCAACTACTGCAACACTCGAACTTGTTTTGGATTTGACAATTCTCAAGAAACCATTTCCCAAAATTTCATAGTTGTTGAATGAGATAGCCATGGTGTTCTACATTTCCTTTAATAGAGTTTAGTTGTTTTTGGTTCAGGCATGCATATACTGAGCCATAGAGACAACTCCCAGGAATATTAAGGTGATGATTCTGAAAACTAACAACACCAACTATTTGCATGGGATTCATTCCACTCTGTGGCATATGTAAAGTAGCCAACTCCCATAAGATCACACCAAATCTAAAACTCTGCAACGTGGAAATAAAGAGAAGAGTCGTGTGATTTTTGGATACATATAATCAGCCGTAACTGAAGTATGAGTTAGGAGAGAAACCGTTAGTCATTCAAGTCAATATTGAATGCCAAGAATCTCTATGCCACGTCTATCAATTGGCTGTGAAGAGCCGTATCCAACTGGTTCACGTAATGGAGTTAATCACTAAACAGAGCCGTATTTATTTAGGATTGTTGTTAACAGGTGTTAATGGGTTACAGACAGGTGGAATTAAAAGGTGGGAGACGTGGTGGAGTAAATTCTAGCACATAATCAAATTAGAATTCCCCTTTCCAAGCAGCTGAATTAAATCACTCAGCCTGTTCATGTTTCAATTTCTATTTTTCTCTCTCGTAGCATGCAAAAATGGGCTTCAAAGAACTGAAAATGTTTTCCAAACCGTTTCAAATTTCTTAAAACGATTTCTAGGTTATCTAATTGACCCTTTTTTCTGAAAAAACCCATGTTTTATTTTTCCCAAATTCGTCTTCGTTTGGCCGGATCGTGCAGTTGACATTTTTTAATGTTTTCCGTATTTCTGAATTAACGTTTTTACTATTCTGCATTTTTATGAATTGCTGCATTTGTCTTTTTGGGTTGATTTGCAATTTTCAGCATAGAGAATGGCGAATGAATGGTGATCTAAACCTCAAATCTCAGACCTTTGTTTTATCCCAACAACATACTAAATAAATCATACGTGCAACGTTTGCTGGTCTCCTCAATGATTCGCTGGTGACAAAAAACGAAAATGAATCTTATGGTGTGGACATCACTAAACTACGCAAGGAGTTTTGGCCTTAATGGACAACGGACGAATTCCCATAAACTAAAAATTACGTTTGTCTCTTGTAGTTCTGCATTGATGCCAGAAGATTTGCAGAGTGTAGATAGATTCATACCCATATGATTAATAAAGGATTCATCCTCGACATTTTTATACAAAATCGCCTTTTTTTAATGAGTGTTGAAGATTTTCACTAACATTGCCCTGTTGCTGTTGATTACAAGAGTCAGGCAAACAACTAGAGGAGATTATTGCAGATTTTTTTATTTATTTATTTTTTAATTTTTTTGTAGGTTCATTTTAAGGCCAAAGCTTGAACAGTAATGTAGATTTTCTATTGAGGCCACAGTGAAAACTAGGATTGGAGATAGCCATAGGTTGTCTCCTTTTTTTTCCTCCTTTTTTTTTTAACATAAAAATTCTTTTCCTGATCCTCCAAATCACACAAAGTGCAGGAGGAGAGCATACTCTAGAAATTATTATTATTTTTTAGATGTAAGAGATAAGGTCTCCTAATTACACTTCCCCCACAACAGCGCCAAAATGTCTAGTCAATTTAGTGTCCTAAATTGCTCTACATAAATTATCAATTCGGGTATCGTAAACTGATGAAGTGTGGTGCACCATATGTGCTTAGTTAACCCTTTTCTTACTTCGTTGTTTTATAGTTTTTTTTGTTGTTTTTGGGGGTTTTGTTTCTTATGCTTAATCTAAGAAAGAAAAGTTATGCTTCTAGGTGAAATCTCTAAATGTTAATGGACAATTAAATCTAATGACTTCTAATGTTAGAACCTAATTTGTAAAGAAAGGAGAAAATGAAACAAATCAAAGCTTTAATTTAAGCCAACAAATTATCTAAGAAAAGAAAGCAAGAAAAATAAAGCTGCTGCAATTTAAACTAAAGGCAAAAGTAAAACTTGAAACTTCTCTTAAACTAATGAAAGGCAAGTCAATAATCTCATTCATAATCACAACATTCCACCAATGTTGGCTCTAAAAACATCATTATATGGGATGAGAGAATGGCACTAAACTATCTATTTCTATACTAATGGAAAGCAAGTCATCTCATTCACAATTATAACATTCTGCCGATGTTGGCTTTAGAAACATCATCATATAATCATGAGAGAACGAAAGACTACAATAAGTAGAAAGAAAGAAAAACAAATCAAGTCCCATTCACAACTTCATATATCGTCAATTTCGTTCTTAAGGGACTAAAAGGACTCAATGAGACATGAATTTATGTAATGAGTATCCTGTTATCACAAAACCAGTACTGATGGCTGCTAATCAGTAAGACCTTATGTAACTGTTTCAGACCAGACTTTTAGCTAGGGATTAGCCTCCCTAACCTGAGAGGGCTCTCTAAAAACAAACTACTGATTTATCTTTAGACACAAAGAGGGCTAACTCTTGAAATGAAAATTTAGTAAACATACTGGTTGGACAGACAACATAACATTTCTTCCATTGGGCTCATGGGGTCAAACATCTTTTCAATAAACTATCAACTGCTCATTCATAAAAGCCAAGGCATGTAATGTTTTAACATTAAGACATTTCTCAAATAACCACAAAACTGTAATACACACAGGAAGTCTGAGCACTAGGTGAATTAGAGTATTGTCTACTTAAAGAGCGTAAAACAAGAAGGACAAGAACCTCAAAACATAAGATACACAGGAAGTCTGAGCACTAGGTGAATTCAGAGTGATTGCATACTTATAAAGCTGTAAAACTTACATTTTGTAAGATAGAACCACAAACATCTTGATCATTTTAACAAAGTATGAATCTTGGGAAGAATAAACAGTCTTTCTATTACTGTAAAAAAAGCTTTATACACAGGCCAATATAACTCTGTTTTTTGCATAAATATCCAACCTTGATTACATAGAAGATTCAGCTATATATAGCAACACAACTCTAACTACTTAGAGCTTCCTCCTCCAGCATGAGGGGAGCTCGATGACTAACATTTACTAACCTTATCTATCTTAACAGACTCATTAAATCTACTAAGCATGAACTGTAACTACATAAGAGTTCTAATCAAACTTAAACTCTAATTTATTCTCCTCGTATTCTGATTCCTTTCCAGGTATTCAACAGCTGTCTCCTTTAGTTATGGCCATGATTGCTGAGATAAGGATGTATGAAACCAAATTAACTTTGAATGTTGAATGTGCTGATAGTTCATGTATCATAATGATAATCCCCTGTTTTCACGGTCTTTGTTTCCCATCATCCTTCGAAAGTTTAGGCATGTGTTCCCAGCTGTTTAATGCTTCAAAATTTGATGAGCATCACCATCTTTCCAGGTATGTTGGAAGCCTCGTTGATTGAACAAGTGTACAAGCCAACATCTTCGTATGCATCTTCAGCCAAACCCTAACCATAGGTAATAAAGTACCTTTATTAAAGTTCTAGCTTAAGACAAAATTTTTTACCTTTATAAAGGATGGCCACTTGTCAATGTTTGAATGGCTCTGATAGCCTCATCTGGTTCCTTGATGTTCATTAGCCCTTTTCTCCAAAATCTGCTGACCTCATCATTAGACTTGTTATTTTTTTTCAAAAAACAGCATCTATAGCAGTTTCGTAGCGCGCTACGAAACTGCTATTCTTTTCAAAAACACAGTCTTCAATAAATCTATCAATATTCTTTGTGACTGCAACAGCTTCGCTTCTGGCTTCAAAACTCCTAATTTATCTTGATTTTATGTGCCGTGCTTAGATGCCTAAAAAACCAATGAACTTAAGAAAAATAAAACAAAATCTTGAGGTAGCACCTGACTTTTAAAATTTGCAATTTTATTTGGCAGCTAACTTATTTAGCTGAGCTTTAAGTTTTACAACCTCCTTTTCCATGGCTGCGATTTCTGCTACAGCTTTCTCCATATTAGCCATTTCTTTCTCGGTTGCCTCCCATTGTTCTTTTGAAGATGTAGTCTTGGTTTCTTTGGAAATGGGGACCTTTTTATTCATATCCTTCTTCTTGATTTCTTTTTCTTTTTCTGTTCTGGGTAGCTGCTTCTCCATTTCTTTGGCTTGTCTTCTTGTGTATGGTTTTCTTTTCATTTCCTCTGCCTCCTATGCTTTAGGAATTTGTTCAATTACTTTTGTTGCAGGTACCTTCACAGCTACCTCTTCCCTGTGCAATTGCTCAGCTACTTTAATCTGCCTCCTGGTGACTGGCCTTCGTGGTTTGAATATAAATTCATTACCAGGTTCCTCAAACCTTAACCTCTTTGAGGCCTTTGATTTTTTGGTGCTTTCGGGTGATGACTGAGTTAGGTCAATAGGCATTGACTCAACCTGCATTGATTTAGCTTGCTCAAAATCAATTGCCTCAAGCAAATCATTTCGACTAGCTTTTGATATGGGGCTTTCTTCCACAGCTATTGATTTGCCTTTTTCTTTACTTAACTGACTTCTGGTTCTGACTCTTGACACCTGTTCAACTCCACTTGACCCTGGTGCATTTTTCTGGTGCTTGATTTTCTCCTTTGATGATGATTGTGGTGTCTCTTTGATAACTGATGGCTTTATTAATTCTTTCAAATTGGTTTTGGTTTTCTTCTTGCTTTTTATCTCCTTTTTTAGTTCAGCAAGAGTAGGTTCTTCAGTTGACCTTTCTCTTTCTCTAACAGGTAGTGGGGTGAGGCCTGTCTTACTTTGAAAACCAGCTATAAAAATAAATGAATCCCAATCCCGACCAATTCTTTGCAAGTTATCCAGCACTAACAATTTTACTAGACCATGGTGAAACATTGATGTCTCACATTCATCTTTCCTCAATTGAATCTTGTCACACATCTTACTAAGACTAAGAAACAAGTAAAATGGGAGATCTATAAATGCCTTTCCTGTAAAGTGCAGCAGCAGTTTGAAATGATAGGAGTAGACCTTGTTATACCTCCCTTCACAGGTTAAATATTTCTGAATGCATGTTAGGAGGAGTGCATAGTGTTCTTTTACATAGTGCCTTGGCACGGCCTTTGTGAGCTCTTCATTAACATAAGGTTCCTTCGGGAACTCCTTGCAGGGGTTCATATCAAATTTGAAATTTTTGAACCACTCCTGCCCTCCTCTCGGGATTTCAGTCACCCTAGCAATCACCTCTGAAGATACAGGGAATTCTAGCATAGCTACTTTAGAACTTAAACCAGTAAAATTTAAGGCAAATGCTTTGGTTACCTCAGCATGCCCCCCTTGTAACTTTTCACAAAACGACCAGCAACCAGCATCCTGAAAGGCTTGTCTCACACCTTCATCTCTCAATGCGAGATCCAATCCCACAGGTTCAGTTCTCTGACACCTTCCAGACCGATGCCCCTTCTTCTCCATTTTGCTCTGAACTCCTTAGCGCAGAGAAACACTAACAACTTCAATCTTCAAATGCAAACTCAAACTTTGAACATTGACTTGCTTGCAATCAGGTTCCTTATAGAGAATGAACTCGGGCTCCTCTGCACTTAACAGTCTTATCATGCAAACAGACCAATTCATAAAACATTAACAAACATCATACCACTACCAGCATTACAGACCATTTGAATGATTTATTGTGCGCGGTTATGAACCTATTTGGGGAATGATGGCTTATGCTTGCTTGAAAAGGACGCCATTCTGACAATTTGGACGGACGGACATACTGACTCATCCGTCAGACATGACATTCTAAGAATCAGTGTTGTTTAAATTCCCGAATCCGCGATTTCGTAGCGCAGACAGATATGAGTTGACAACATGCGCTATGAAATGGCTGGTTGATGACATGCTGTGACAGGACTAAGACATCATTGCGCTGCAAAATCAGCCAATAAAAATTG
>APFE031711311.1:1867-28688 GCA_000404065.3 Pinus taeda
GTGCTGGCCATTCCTTGCATCCTTAGTTATGCTTCAATTTCTTGACTGTGTATTTTTAAAACAACTGACTGCTGCAACAAAAGACTCCTCCCTTCAGCTTCTCTGTCACCTTCAAAGAGTCTAAGCCTGCTCTGATACCACTGTTGGGGATTTTTCAGGCAAAATCCCAAAAACAGAGAATTCAAGCACACAGAGGCAATGCTCTGTTTCCTTTACTCCAGGATCTTTTTGTGCACAGGGAAGCTTAAAATTTTTTTACTGAAGAACAGAGTATTGCACCACCATAAAATATTTTCTATTCATTAAAATAAATTCACTGATACATATTCATCCTCTTTCACTCAGAGGGATTCACCAAAATATTTCAACAAAATTACTCTGTCTCCTTTGAAATTTTACACCAATGTGTGTAAAAATTTCATTTACATTCACTGCTGTGTGAAAACAAAGATTACAAGGACTTACTACTGTAAAAGAAATAAAATGATCAACACACTGTTGTGTGAAAAACTACAAATTCACCAAAACTTACTGTTCCCTTTTCACTGCTGGGTGGAACAATTCATGGTTTTTTTTGATACAAGCTTCCTCTGGTTTTCTTCATTCACCTCTTCACATATTCTCCTGCACTGTTGTGCGTTCTTTTTTTTTTCACTTATAGAATGGTCAACACCAAAAAAAAACATAAACATACTATGCGTATGCAACCACAACACCAAAAATAATTACCTTGCGTACATGACCATACTCCCGTAAAAAAACATTAAAATTTTAGGAACATTTACATATTCCCATGCCTATTTTAATCCACGCCCATACATGCCGTAAACAAAAATTTAAAAATCCACCTATGCATATGACAATTCTTTAATGCTAGTATGGTCAAAATAAAACTTAATTTTACTCCACGCCAAGCTTTTAATGTTGGCCGTATGCAGCTTGGAGCAATCGACGGCGGAGATTGATGGAGCAGATCGGACGACGGACAGAGATATCGGGAGCCACTTTTATGTTGAACTTTACGTCCCGATATGTCAGAGATGATGACGTATGGGGAGAGCCACGCGTCAACACTATATTGTATCGAGATCTTGTGTACGAAAACTGCCTTCACGCAAAAGCGATTCGATATGCATCAAGGTGGTTTGTGGTTTTGCTGTGGTGGTTTTGAGGTGCACAGTTGAAATTAGATTTCAACACCACTGACCATCCTTTACCCGTGCCAGACATATGCTGGAACTGTTTTTTTTGAGCTCTCCCACTATTCCCCAGATTTTTGCGTTGTGTTTCTCCTTTGGTCATCAATTCTAAACTACCATTTTTCTTATAGCTCTCAGTCAGACAGTAATTTGCATTTCATAAATGACAGGTTGGATTCACCACTAGACGACCCTTTGGAAGCCATAGTTAGAGACCGATTATCTTTTCCTCCAGGCCAAACATCCTTGTGCTTCTTCAAATACTCCATTGATACATGATCAACTTAAGCAATGTGTCTTTCACAATATATGCACCTATTTCCTGCCATTTACTGAAGTCACTGTCCATCTTGTTTGAATGTACTATGGATGACGGGATGACCAGAAAGGATGGGTTTCAAGACAACATATTGAAATTTAATCATACTGCTGCTTATAAGACCCATCCTTGCGATTAGGATGAAGTGCTGTAGCTTGGGGCACCCTGTCTTCTCATAATGCTGCCCAATTTCCATCCTTGGCTACATGTAGTGTGTCTGGATCTGTCGAAATGATACTTATAAATGAAATAAATTTGTTGGCAAGCTAATCTGCCATTTGGTTGGTAGTCCTAACATGTTGATAATTAACCCCGTTGAAATCAATCTTCCAGGGGTTTTACACATTTTCTAATGGATTCCAATTCTCATGATGGCTCGCCTTTCTTTCTATAAATAAGGTCAATCAGAATTTTTAATTCTCCCTTGATGATAACCTTTCTAACCTTAAAATGTCTTGCAATTAAAATACATTCATTCACTGCAGCCCTTTCTGCCCTATTGTTTGCAAGTTCTCCTAGGAACTTGCACCAATTCCTTTGAAAATGCCTTTGTGACCTCTAAGAATGCCATCGTCCCCAGCCAACCCTAGGTTTTCTTTCAAAGATCCATTACAATTAATCTTGAGCCATCCCTCTTGTTACCCATCATAGGAGAAGATTTTTCTTCTATTCTTTCCAGCTAGCTGGTCAGCCATACAACTAGCAGCCCCTGACAGCCATCACTAGCTGGTTATTTTTTATTTTTGTGCAGTTTCGAGGTATTCGCTCATGCCAAGAGGCCTCCTAAGTTGGCCTAGAATAAATTTTAATTTTGGGTTTCATGTAGGTTCAACAAAGGACAAGTCGGCCCCATCATGAAAGGGTATGTCCCTTGGGGTAAATGCACCCATTTGACTTGTATATATACACATGATGTGACACTTCATTTGTCTCACTCCCTCACCATCTCTCTTATATAAAAGACACTTGTGGGAGAAGAAAAAATGATGAAATGGCTAAAGTCTGGGCTTGGCTTTTGGCACATATTTTTAGACATTTTTATTGTGAACCTTGCTAAAGAATAATTTCCCCTAGAAGAAGAGTTGTTGGGTTTTCTTCCAAGTTTGGGTTAATTTTAGAGGTTAGCTGTGATGGTGTCAGATATCTTGGAGGCGAGATTGATCATGCTGTTTGTTGAGGGGTTGAAAAAACCATTTTTGTGGATGGGTGAGGGCCTACAAGCCCACCACATTGCAGGATGCAATCACGAGGACTAAGGACATGCTGGATGTAGTACGTGTTATGAATAAAATATATATAAATAATAAAATTAATGTAAACAATAATAATCATAATTAATGATTAATTGTAGTGATTAGTTATGAAAAGGCATGTCTCTAAGGACATGGCTGTTCCTAAAAGGGAACCTGCCTAGGTATATAAGCAGGCCGTTTAGTTGTAATCAAATCAACATCTCATCTCTTCTGTACAATTCTTACATAATAAATTTGTCATATAATGGATATTTTTATGTGCTAGATTTTTTGCGTATCCTGTTGTGTATACACACTTTGTTCGTTATAGTGGTATTAAAGTCGTTCGATCCTTTGGCCGCTCAATCCCTGCACATAGCAGCATTGTCCGATCTAGGTCTTTGGCCGTCAAAATTCATCAACCTTCTTGTCGTTGAGGCATTTCACTACGAGAGTTTGGAGTTTTTTCATTTTCACGAGTTGTGTCATTCAGGGTTTTGCCAGAGAATATAATATACATATATCTAAAAAATTATGAAAATAAAAGGTTAAAAATTATAAATTTAATGATATAAAATATATATATTATAAATATATGTATGGGAGAATTTTTATTAATGAAGAAATTAAAATATATTATATAGAATTTAAAAAAGGAAAAAAAATTATATAAAAAAAGATTAAAAAAAACACACAAGCACACACACATTGTAGCCTCAGGCAGTCACGAAAGCCATCGTAGACCAGTTGCTGCTTCAACGGCTAAAAGTTGTGGTTGCCATGGTTGTATGTTGCCTTCCCTTGCTCAGCTGCACTGTGCCTACTCATCCGCCTGTGACGCTACCATTGTTGACATACACACAAGTTTCCCCTAGTTCTGCCATCGCCCTCCATTCCATTGTCGCTACTTGTTCTCTAGCCGTTGTATCAGACCATCCATCTTGCTGTCTCCATCAGACACCAAGCTGCAACAACCCACCAAACTCACTGCTCCCTCCGCTGCCGCCTTTCCCTTTGCTGACCTCCCTGCTCGTCATCCCTTGCTAGCGCCCCGTCGCTACTGCCACGCAATCTGCTACTGCTATCCCGTCTTCCCTCTGTCCCTGCTCAATCATCGTTCATCTTGCTCGAAGCCACCGTAGATAAAAATCAGACTTGAATTGAAAAAGAAGGAGTTGCAGCTCACAGGTGAGTACTGCACCTGGAGACTGCACTCAAAATAAAGAGAACTCTCTCCATACACTCTACTTACATTAAATGAGTAATTACATCATTAAGTACATTACTAGAGATCAGGAAGTTGCAACCAAACTCCTAAAATCTAGGAACAAATCCTAAATTAAGGAGATATGTTACAACTTGTGTAACCATTTCTCCATTAATACAAAATAATATTAATTATTTTCAACTCCCCCCCTTAATGGAGAAAGGATTATCCTAAACTCCTAGCATCCCTTTAAAAAATTCAAACTTTACACGCCCAAGAGGCTTAGTAAAAATATCAGCCATGTTATCACAAGTTTTACAATATTCAATACATATCTCTTTTGACTGTTGTTTCTCTCGAACAAAATGAGCCTGGTCTTTCCATACCTCCAATCTCAAGCAATAATGAAGATTTCTGAGATCTTTCATCTCAAACACTTGTGACATTTGCTGTTTGATTTCTTTGATCAGATTGTTAGCATTCCTTGTTATGATTATATCATATACATACAAGAAATCAAAATAATTTTCCTCTGTTTATTAAACTTGGTATACAAATTTGGATCATTCAAGCTCCTATGAAAGCCATGCTGTACAAAAAATGAGTCAATTTTCTCATACCACGACCTGGGTGCGTGTTTTAAACCATAAAGTGCCTTTTTCAATTTACACACAAGATGTTCCTGCCCCTTTATCACAAAACCTTCAGGCTGTACTAAATAAATTTCTTCCTTCAAGTCACCATTGAGAAATGCAGAATTAACATCTAGCTGGTGTAGCTGCCATTTGTGTTTTGTTGCTAAGGAAATTAGCATTCTAATGGTGTTTAATGTGGCTACAGGAGCAAAGGTGTCATCGAAATCTATTCCCTCTTGCTGTGAGTAACCCTTTGCTACCAGTCTAGCTTTAAGTTTTACTATACTCCCATTTGCTTTTATTTTTGGTTTATACAGCCATTTGCATCCTATGGGGGTTTTACCTTCAGGAAATTCAACCAAATCCCAAGTATGGTTTTTGTTTATTGATTCTATTTCCTCATACATTGCGGCCCTCCATGCATCAGATTTACTTGCTTCCTCATAATTTGCAGGTTCTACAATGTTTAAAAACTTTGACATTAATGCATAGTCTTTCAATTTAGAAGGTAATCGAGTCTTCCTACTTGATCTCCTTGGTGGGGAACTTACCTCAAATCTGTCTATTTCATCCTTTTCTGAGCTTGCATTATTGATTACATTACCTGTTACTTCTTCTTCTTGTTTCTGCTCGTGCTCTTCATCTTCCTCACTGTTTTCTCCATTAGCAATGGAATGTGCCAATCACTGTTAGAGTTATCCTTTCCTTCTTCAACATGTTCATGAAATATGACATCTCTGCTTGCAAAAACCTTGTGAGTCACAGGATTGAATAACTAATATGCCTTGAACTCAGTGCGATATCCAACAAATATACATTTCAGGGCTTTGGGATCTAACTTCATCCTATTTGCCTTAGGTATATGAGCATAAGCTTTTGACCCAAATATTCTTAAGTGACTCATTGCTGGTTTGAATCCAAACAATGCTTCAAAAGGGTTTTCGAAGCCTAGACATCTAGTAGGACTCCTATTCTTTAAATACACAGCAGTGTTAATAGCTTTTGCCCAAAGACCATTTGATAGACCCTTACCTTGAAGCATGCTCCTTGTGCACTGCACAAAAGTTCTGTTCTTCTGTTTTGCCACTCCATTCTGCTGTGGAGTGTGGGGCACTAAACTGTTGCACAATCCCATGATGCTTGCAGAAATTCACGAACTCTCCCAACCTGTATTCTCCCCCTTGATCTGAGCGGAGAATTTTTATCCTTTTTCCTGTATGTTTTTCTACCATGGATTTGAACTCTTTAAAATACTGAACGACTTTACTCTTTTTACTCAAAAAGTATATCCATGAAAATCTAGTGCAATCATCTGTAAATAAGAGAAAGTAATATGCTCCACCTAATGACCTAGTTTGCATAGGTCCGCAGATGTCTGTATGCACTAGTTCTAAAATATCTCTTTCCTTTCTATTAAAATGCAAAGGGAACTCTTCTCTATGCATTTTCCCTAATGCACATCCATCACAATCCAGTTTACCATTATGGAAAACAGGGAGTCCATCAACCATACCTTTTCTCTGGAGTAGGATGAGGTCTTGCAGATTGTCGACAACAATAACACTGTTGCCTCTTGCCATGAGCCTGTCAAGTAGATGACTTCCAACAAAGCCGGCTCCACCCGTCACGACAACTCGCAGGGAATTTCTCTTCAAACCTAGGGGCACTTTAGCCCCCGAATTCACCATCGAACCCAAATGATACTGAGCAAACCGAGAAATGGGAGTCTCATAAACAACCCGATGAGGTTTGTCGGGCACAAACCTTCCAGTTTCATTAACATTAGAAGCCCAAAAACCAGGCTGAAGGATAAAGAAGGTCGATGCGATGGCGATTCCTATCAAAATAAATAGTAGCCGTTGCTCCCTGAGCAAATAATCTACCGGCCTGATAATAGACCATGGATTTTTGGCTTAAGAGAGTATCATCATTGTTATTCATATTGGACTGATAAAATTTATGATACTCTGATGAATAAGTCTTCAATGAGCCACCACCGAGCAAGTCCGATCTGCTGCCACCAAACAGATCAGGAACTCCAATGCGCCACCACCGAGCAAATCCGATCTGCTACCACCTAACAGATTAGGAACTCCAATGCACCACCATTAGGCGAATCCGATATACTACCACCGAACAGATCAGGAACTCCAATGCGCCACCACCGGGCAAATCCGATCTGCTACCACCGAGCAGATCAAGAACTCCAATGCGCCACCATCGGGCAAATCCGATCTGTTGCCACCGAACAGATCAGGAATTCCAATGCGCCACCACCGGGCAAATCCGATATGCTACCATCGAACAGATTAGGGACTCCATTGTGCCACCACCGGGCAGATCCAATCTGTTGCCACCGAACAGATCAGGAACTTTCAAAGTGCCACCACCGGGAAAGACCGATCTGCAAAAAATTGCAGATTTTCCAAGAGAAATAGTCTGGCGCTTGTCGACAGCGAAAGATCTGCGCCGAAAACAAAATCGATGCGAGTCACGAAATTGGCGCGAGTAAGGCTTGATTTTCCGTGCCAATAGCAATTTCTGGTGTGCTAGCATGACTATTACTCTCAAAACCGCGCCAAATGGTGCGACTGTTCCTTAATAAACCGCGCCAACCTTTGTTCCGCTCAAAAATGGTGCCACTGTTAGCGATGAAACTGCGCCAACCCTTTCTTCTGCTCAGAGATGATCAGTCATTTGAGACCTATGCTACAGGTGTTACTGCAGTCCACCTGATTCTACGAATGCTTCTGTACACCCTACCGCCACTATAGTTCTGTAATCAATGATGCATCCTAAAAAAATTAAGGCTACCCCTACTCTGTGCTCTGATTCCAAGATAAAAATCAGACTTTAATTGAAAAAAGAGGAGTTGCAGCTCACAGGTGAGTACTGCACCTGGAGACTGCACTCAAAACAAAGAGAACTCTCTCCATACACTCTACTTACATCAAATGAGTAATTACATCATTAAGTACATTACTAGAGATTAGGGAGTTGCAACCAAACTCCTAAACTCTAGGAACAAATCCTAAACTAAGGAGATACGTTACAACTTGTGTAACCATTTCTCCATTAATACAAAATAATATTAATTATTTTCAACTACCGTTCCTTTTGGCTCGTGATACTTCCTTAGCCAATGTACTATGCACCATTAGTAACACTATCTGATGTTCCCTTGCTGTATTCATTATCCCTGATGTAGCTTTCCAACTGCCATTTTTTGCTCGGGTCAAACAACACTTCCGGAAATCGGGACTTTTTCTGACTGTCCTTCGCGACTCTGCCAATTAATGTAGCTATAATCCTACTGCGACTGACGTCATTGGGTAAATACTATTTATAAACCATTCTTATAACCTAAGTATTTACTGTAACCCTGTTCAATAAGTTATAACATAGTTATATACTTATTTTTATTAAAAATTATATATCAATTTTAAATTTAAATTATAGCTATATAGTTTCATTATAATAAATATTTAACTTATATATATATATATATATATTATTATATATAATATATATATATAAAATTTAATCTTATAAAAGGATATAAAGAGGTAGTCAAACACAAGGAATAATAAGTTTAAAAAGGTTTAAAAAAAGTACAAGTGTAAAATATTATGGTATTTATCGAAAACAAAATGGAATCAATTATGGAAGATTTTTGGGAACCTCATGCAATGCTGCTCCAATTATATTTATAATACCCTTGTAAGAAAATATGTTATTATTTCTACCTCTCCCACCGAAGGAAAAAATTACATAAACTCTAACCTTGCCAACCAATTAGTGATTCCTGAGTCAAATGTAATTTCAAAATTAGACAGTTGGGATAGAAAACAATATGACATAATCAATTTACAATTAAATATCGAGGATTATATTTTTATATCCCAATTCTCTGTTCGATTTGTATGGGAGGATCAAGGTGACATTATTTTGGTTTAGCCCTGGATGGAAACATTAGAATCCTTTATCTTAAATTCAGAAAATAAGTTTTGACATTTTCCTACAAAAAGAAAAAAATAACATTACAGGATGTTACATTGAAACCAAATTCAGTAACTTTAGAAGACGTAAAAGATATTTCAAAAGTAATTCTCCAAGAAAACAAAAAAATAATGCAAAATGTGCAGAAGGAAGTTGAAAAGATTATCGTAGACAAAAATGAGCAAGTTTCTCTCCTCAAGCATTGTAGCGATAAATTATTGACGCAGATTAATAAGCTTAAGAAAGAGAAGAAGTTGTTGGAAAATGAAGTACAATAGTTTATTGAGAAAGAAGCATTGAAATTTATAAATGTTCAAACAAAAGAAAAAGTAACGAATACCGATCCAGTCAATATCACAACTCGAGAAAGTGACAATTGACAAACCAGTGGAAGCAAAAACATACTCATATATTGCAGTGTAGAGTCTAGACTATGAAAATTCCAAGTGAAGATTCTGTGACTAACTCAACAACATCAGTTCCTAAAGTAAATTAGACTATTGCAAGGGAAAGACAAACCTATAGAATTCCTTATCTACATTTGAATCACAAGAACAAACATCTCAATCAATCTATGTATTTGTATCACTCAAAACATAAACAACAAATCCAAAAAATAATGAAGTTTGCACAATTCAGTCTAGTGATAACAATTCATCACAAGTTTCGAGCAGACAGAGACAAGAGGAGCAGAACTCAAATATATATTATAAATAAATATATATAACTATATATAATATAATATATATATATATATGCATGCATTTAAACAACGTCCGGGGACCATATATGCCACAATAGAGCTATCGGAGCTACAAAGGAGCCATATATATATACCATACATATATGCCAAAGTACAAGAGCAAACAGAGCCATCAGAGGACGCAGACAGCCATCGGAGCAACAGAGGAACAAGCAAAGCGATGGGTGCATGTATATTATCGGGAGCTATTAGGCCACAAAAGAACTATATGCATGCAGATACAGGCGGAGGAGCATATATCATACATATGTGTTTTTACACTATCGGGGGCACAAAACCTTATACATATACATTTATGCTATAGGGCCCGTAAAACCCATGTATGCATGTTTTAACACTATCGGTGGACAAAAAGCCCATATACATAGGCTAAACACTAACGGAGGCAAAAGACTTGGCTCTAGGGAAATTACACTATCGGAGGCGGATTGTGGACTTAAAACTCTATACATGGGAGTGTTGAGTTGTATCGGGTCCGGCACATCGCATTGCTATGAGGGGTTTACGTTAATGTCGAGCCTTGACCCTGTGCGACTTGTGATCGCCGATAGCGATAATCACATCGAGTCTTTGGAAGTGGGCGCTACAATATGTCAAGTGGTCCATTGCGATCGCCAATAGCGATATCGCATCGGACCTCCACCAGGGGAAACTCCTAACTGTGATGCATATCCACGCGGACCCACCGCACATTGCAATATAAGCTAATCTATTATTGCATCTATCACAATCGCATATGTTATGAAGCCTTGCCATACCCAAGCGCCGATTGCAATGAACGTTACCGACCCGATGTGACATCACAACTTGGCTTAATATAATATCGCATCTAGTGGTGGATCGGTCGTTTGCCATCAACAGTGTCATGGGCTCGACATATAAAGGACTGCCGAGAGTCGCGAATCGCCGATTGCGATTTAAGCTATGGACCCAATACAATTTAGATGCGGGTGTAATATTGCTTGAAGTTCGCCCCTCAGTGTTTTGACTGGTTTTTTTTCTCATATACTCCGTGTAATAAAATATTTGGCTTGCGCAGGGTGTTTTAGGCCGAAAGGCTTATCGCTATTTCCGATGGTTCAAAAGGCTGAACGTTAATTAAAAGGGGTGAATCATGGCGATTATGATTGTGATCGGGATATAACATCTCCGTTAAACTAGTGAAAAAAAATCTATGTATGCCTGCAATCATTGCCAAAACGAGCACTGTTATGGTAAACCGGGAAGATGTGTTCTCCATGGATTGTTTGGACCTGTCAATTAAATCTATGTGTCCCCAGAGAGTCAGTGAACTCGCACAGTGCAGAGGAAGCCACAGCGATGAGGAGGAAGCCTAAGAGGCGGTGTAAGCGGAAATGAATGGACAGAGGCATGGGGAATGAATAAAACATGAAAACAAAGAACTGTGGTGCGTGTTGTGGTGGTGAATAACCAGAGTGAGAGGCAGCAGAAGCAGCATAGGCAACAGAGACAAGAGAGTGGGAGTGAAAGAGAACCTCAGCAGAACAGAGATCAACAACATGCTTGTATATACTAGGTTTGGGTTGGAGCCTGTTGATGCCTCGAAAATCGCTGCAACAACAATGGGGGATAACCACCCGGTTCGGACCTTAAAGCATCTCCTTTTCTGTTTGGATTAGTGGCTCCGACTGGTTAACTAGGTTCAATTACCTTTTCCCTATCACTATTGGTTTATGATGTATTTTTAACTACCAATAGATAGGGATATCAGATCACTTCTTCTTGCTGATCAGGCAAGAGAATGATCCTTAAGCTGATTTGGGTTCAGCCAAGCCACAACTAAAATTTTGCCTCTTCAAGAAGAGGACTTAAAAGAATATAGAAATTACTCTAAATGCAAGCAAAAGAAACTAATCTAAATCCTATCTTAATTAGGCAGATATAGATCTAACCCAACTAAGAGCAAGATAATTAAAATATTGGGATTTAAACATGTCTTGCTTATAATGAATATCAAGTTAATGAAGTAATTCAATTAACTGATATTATGGATATCAAAACAAATCCTATTGAGACCTTTTAACTAAAATAATAAACCAACAACATTCCAGGAAGTAGTTCACAAAAATGATATTTCTTATCAAATAAATAAATCCAATAATTAAACAATAATATGCAGAAATAGTTCATAACACATTACTATTTAATAAATCAGTTTTATAAGATAGATTTTTGAGCAAGTAGTTACTCAGAAATCAGAATTTAATCCATAAGAACAGAAATACATAATAACAACATTGAGACAAATTACCCATATTGACAAGAGTGCACAAACATGAATAAAATGAGACATTCCCGTTACCATAAAAATGAAACTGATATATGAAACAGTAGTATTAGAAATACCAATTTATTGCATCCATTTCTTTGACCTTGGTCTCCAATAGTTCTTTACATTGCTTGAACTTTTTCCTTCAAAACTAGAGCCACAGTAGTGCAAACTTTGCCCCTCATACATAATTCAAGATACAAAGGAAAAATCCTCAATAATCCTCAGATCTGAAATTTTCTCTCCTCCCTCCTACAACTCTAAATTCCTATTACAATAGTGCTTTTAGAAGTCTAAAATTGCAGAGGAGAGCAACCACTTATTACATTCTGCTATCTATTATTTATGCTATTTGTGAAGGAATTCTTGAGAGGAAAGTTTGTTGAAGAGAAATCTGCCCACTCTAATTTTTTTTGCTCAAAATTTCAATCTTTAATTGCTGGAGCTTTCTCATTGATTGAGATCATTTTCTCCATATTTCTTCTACTATTTTCCTGCAAAAAGAAATCAAAATGAATTAAGATGCAACAATCAAATCAAAATATCATTGCTGACATTTAAAATAAATCCAATCAAATTCAATTAAATAAATAATTGAAATAAAATGTAAGCTTTCTATTGATGCATGAGATGGTTTGATTGGCCAAGGATATTATTGACGAATGGATCTGCATTGAGAAGAGGCTTGGACAAATGAAAATGCAGAAAATAAAACTTAGAAAATTGATTTTGTTTTAGAAATTCGTAGTTTGATCTTCTGCCTAATTTTTGACTCAATAAATGACCAAATCTGTTAGTGAAACCTCCTCAAAAATATTCTCCTTGATTTTATCTTTCCAATGAGCTGTTTTGGGCCTCATTTGCCCAAGTATAACTCAATCTATGAGCCTCCAAAGTTGATGGATCAAATCTGATGTAAATCTGGAAATTCTGTTGCTGGGCTAAAAAAGAGAATTTCAATTAAAAATCTAATCTTAAATTAGAGTTCTAATTAATTCTAGTTTAATTATTAATTATCAGCTAAACTAATTATTTAACAACTTATTTATTAATCTAACTAACTAATATTAAATATTAACTTTTAAACCATTCATAAAAAAAATTTAACCTACCACTTCCCTTTACTCATTTACTCACGTATGAGTCATGGCTTGAAGTTTAAAAAGAAAACCAATCAAATAACCAAAGTGTCATGAGACTTTTGTTTCCTTTGACCTTTAATGATCGGCATCGGGGTATAGTATGTATCGGCAATCGACATCGGGGAATTGATGTGTCAGGGTTTTTAAACTTATCGTAATGCAAAAGCTCCGATGCGATTGAAAAGTCCCGGTGTGATCTTCCGATTGCGAAATAAATTATATATATATATATAATAATATTAAATTTTAATGTACTAAATTAATTATATTTTAAATAATAATTAATTTAGATTAATAATAAAGTTTAATTATAATTATGGCTATTTTATAAACTAAAGCAATTCTTAAAAAAATGAAGATTAACTACAACTATTTTGAAACTAAATGAAAAAATAAATTACAATGACTTCGAAATTATGATTTTTTGAGATTAATAATTTATTGGAGTAAATCACTAAAATGCGGTTGCTTCATGATTTGGTTGTATAAGTAAAAAAGAAAAACGAAAAAATGTTAGTAAGAGCTAACTAGGGGTTAATATTTAAAATAAATGCAGTATTGAATTAATTTATTTATAAAATGCAATATTGTACATTTTATGCATTTTTAACCCATGCTAGATAAATGATGAGACTTCAAAGGAGTACCATTTTCAAGCCAGTTGACCAAATGAAGCGAAATAAGCGTCAATGGGAAGCTTATAAAAAATCAATTTTAAAAAAGCATTCAAAACAAGAATCCAAAGAAAATGAAAAATTAACAAAAGCGTAGGGCAATCAATTAAATAAAAATCCAAAAAGGTGTTTAGCCAAAATTTTTATAGAAAAGGTCCCCATTATTTGAGTTGAGTAAGTCAATAATGGGGGGGGTTGTGCTTTCACCACAACAATGAAGACACACGGGAGAAGAACCAGTTATCTCTGTTTGATATGAATGAGATTTTCCTAGAATTAAAGTAAAAATAATTAAAGAAGGAAATATTATTGTTTTTGGAATGTTTGACTAGGTTCATTAGTCTGAATAAAAGTAAGAATCATCTAACTATAATTTTTCTTAAAATTCCTCATAAATTAAAATATTTCAAAATTTTATATCATTCCTTAATTAGTTGTAGAGATAAAGCAGGGGTCACTTTACAACTTAGCTTTTAAAATATACTCATTTGTCATAGGTAGAGCCACTGCTGCCAGCAAACATCTATAGTCTCGACGGGGTTACCTTTTAATCATCAATGATTCAGAATCCCATCTCTTTAAGAATTATTGACCTAGAAATAAATCCATTTATATATGTATTATTTTTAATTTTTTTAATTTTTTGTTATAAATCTTAAAAGCCATTGTCTTGGTTTGGTGGCCAGATAGTTGACAATGCCATTCATTGGTTATAATTGGATTGAACAAGCTGGCTCCTGATGAGACCCCTTGTCTTATAATTGTTTACAATCATAAGCCATTACCCTGGTTTGTTTAGCAGTGTTGGTAATGTCAGCCTATTTTTCGCCTATGATCATGGTAAGCAGGCTCATGATGAGACCTCTTATCTTTTAAGTTTAAATATAATTTCAGAATTAAATATAATTTCAGAATTAAATATAATCATTGACTCCTTAAGAGTTAAGAATGACAATTTCAGAATTAAAGTTGCTTTGCTGTAAAGTTTCTTTACTTGGTTAAAAATAACTTTTATTGATTGATAATAGAACTTTGAAAGATCTTAATAAAATATTGAAATTTCAAAATGACTACAATTTTGATGAAAAATAAATTTCTCCAGATTTTATGATACTTTGTCAACTTCTCTAAATTGGTAATTTCTTCCTTAAGTATGTCTACCTTTATAATAACAAAATCAAACTTTACTAAGAGATTTAAGAAAAAGCTAATAGGTGACTATTAACAATTTTTTTCCATGTATGCTGACTATTGTTAGGTAACAAGTAGGTCTTCCATATAAATCATGGCATAATCACCAAAATCAAAACTAAAAACCAAAGGAAAAGAATTCTTATGCTAAAATGAGAAAGAAATCAGCAAACAAAAATAAAAACGAAGAAATCTTAAAAATGGAAAGGAAAATCCAAGTTTCGAAAGATAAACTCAAACAAGAATGTTTATACCAATGTCTCAACAATATGAAGAAAAAGAAAATACTCGTGTAATCATTCTTTCTTATGTCGAGATTTAGAAAAATCATACCTTGCAGGGTTGTAAGTGTTTTAGGCTTTTAGATAGCAATGACTATAAAATTCAGCCACAATGAAAACTTTATGTCTGATATCAATCTTCTTGTTTCAAAGCATCATCTTGATCATTTTCTAATAAAAGGAACACTTAAAGAAACAAACTAAAGGTTTAGAAGCTTCCTGGTGTAGTTGTTTCGATGAAGATTATCGTTGCTTATTGAAATAAAGCCAGGAGAAGAGTATAGGACTTCGAAAATATGATCCAGTAGAGGATTGAAAGTTTTTTATGAAGAGCTGCAAAACAGATTTATATATCAGAAAAACAAAACTAAAACTAAAGTAACGAATGGAAATTAATGAAAGTGGGTACGTGAATCTTACCATTGGATAATTGCTTTTCATCTTACCTGAAATGTATCAGTTTCTCCAAACTAGCTGACTTCTTATTTTAATTAACATTAAAAAAACATGAAGAAGTCAAACTAACCAAAATCTTGTAACCCAAAATCATTATTTATTTTATTTACACTAAAGCAAACAGTAAAATGTAAAAATGGAATGTTTAGTGTTCAAGGGAGTCAAAATTAAAACAAATGCATCAGAAATGAGAATGAAAATTTTTAGTAATGACTGTTTCTAAAAATATTATAAGTTTCATATAAACTCCATAATTTTATAAATTATCCAGAATTAAGACCAAATCCAAGATGATAAAATTTAAATAGGAAGATAGAGAGGTCTTGAAATCCATTTTTAATTATGGAATTATATATTTAAAACTGAAATAAATGAGAAATCGAAATGATTTAAATATATTGCAAATTAGTCATTAACTGCTTTCTTACCATCAAAGCTCCCTTTTAAAATAACATATTGTTGTATCGGATGATTCGCATCACATGTTTCTTCACCATGCTTCAAGTTTAATTTGCAAGACTTCACCTTTGTTGCTATGCCATAAATTGATTAAATGTTAATGGCTTAGAGGCATGCATTGGAAGCTATCGCATCGGAGATTGAAATAACAAATTGTCGATAAGAACATGTGCAATGAAATGAAGTGATCACATCATTAAAGAAATATTATATCGGGGATCGGAAAATATTTACATTGTGCTTCTCATATCGCAAAACGCACATCGTAGAGTCGGAGATGTGATGTGAGTATCTATACAAATGTGATGAAGCGATTGTGATATCGACGATGCTAATCGGTTATCGGCGAACTTTTGGTATCCGATGTAACACAATATGATTCTTGCGATGCCGATATGCGACGAAGAGCGGTCTCGATAACTTTATGATGAAAATTTTAATAACATATCGAATCCGTGACATCGGTCCTTTTAAAGTTATGCCCTTACTTTTATTGCGATTGAATGGACGCGATATTTTATAAACTTGATTCGAATTTCATATCGGGTCTGGAATTATGTGGTCATCGCAATATTGGTAAAGTCGTTTATCAGAGATCAGAGATTCATGATAATGGAAGTATATTCAACTACAAACCTCTGATATTCGAAATGCGATATGGCATATGAGTGAGGTAATACATCAGAGATCTTTTATGAACAATTTTTTATAAAAACTGCTAAAAGCTACCTCTGATGCAGTACTTTGCTACAAATGGTTGTGAAGTGGATGATGTGATATCATAATGAAATGATTGACGAAGATGAGCGGGATGAATCCTATGATATTGCTTGAAATTTCAATTGGGTTTTTTTAATGGTTGAAAGCAAAGTTAAAAATGCTCAAATTCTAATGAAACACAAATGAAATTTCCCTGAACCTGTTGCAAATTTGAAATGGGTTTGCTGCTTACTTCAAGTTTTTGAAAACAAATGAAAACCTGTAAATATAATAGAACAAAAATAAAAAATAAATTAAAGAAAAGAGAAACTAATAATAGATGAGAATGAACTGGTGAATGCATACCTGGAATGAGATTTTTTATGGTTTTGACCCCATGAATCTTCAAATTTTTCCTTCAATTTATTAAAATTTTGCCTTTGTTCAAAATAATCTGATCATTTATTCTAAATAGGAGTATGCAATCAACCTAAATAAAATTTGTTTATTTATGTTCAAGAAATATAAAATTTACCATAAATAAATATGAAAATAGTCTTCCCTTTTGAATTGAAACAACAATTTATTACCTCTGCTTATTTTGAATAACTTGAAAAGAATTTGTATTTTTATAGTGACTGTTCAGTAATACCTTTAATAAATAAATATGATGCGTATTGTAGCATCAATTAATAAACTAAAGATCATAATGGGATAAAACCACTAATTATGTAAAATGTCAAAACAGATTTGAAGGTGTGCACACAACAAAATGGGCATCCTTAAGGCCAGCTTGGCAAATTTCGAGGAAAATAATATGAATTTCATATGATTACCACGAAAGGTTAGACTGACTAATAATGATTGAGTCAGAATTAAGCTTATCATAGAGAGTCATACATTTCATGGGATAATGAGATCATGAAGCTTTTATATCCTCAAAACCTTTATCATATAAATTTCAAAAGAAAATCTCGAAATGAAGAAAAGTGGCTTTGAGGCAATCGATGCCAAGTGCAACTTTAATTGAATTTAATCAAGACATTATTGAAAATAGACAAAGTAGAGGTATTATTGTAAGAAATTTAAAAAGGGAAGCAAGAATTAAAATTTTCTGATAGGGAGAAAATGTTTTCACTGAACATGTATGAGAATGGCTGATTGCTTTGTTTTATTTTTAATCTACAGAACTGTTGAAAATAAATTAACTACATTAACTCTACTCCTATTCTAACCATATACATGAAAATGACTAGGTATAGTCATATTTCCAGTGTAACCATTTTCTCATTTTAATCCCTGCATGTATGTACAATTCAAATGTTAGTAATAAAAATACAAATCTAACTAAACTAAGAAAGATAATTCTGTAAATAGAATGCACAATTATTGTTAGCAACTTAATGAAAATCTCTTTCTCTTCAAATTTGCTTTCGAATTGAAAACCAATTGGATCATAAAAATCTGGATGGATTTTTATTAATAACTGGGAAATGTTCAAAAGAGGAGATAACAGGCCAGTTTGTGGATATGAACTTTTACATTCAAAGGCTTGAAAAAAATTGTTAGTGTTATGTACAAATGTTAAGCAATTAACAATTTTCCTTGGAGGAAAACTTTCCAAATATTTTTCAAATGAATTAATGAAAAATGGATGGAAATCTTTCAACTGAAACGGAAAATTATTAATTAAATTGGATTGCTGGTCATATTGTAAAAATACATTCTCTTGTTGATATTGCCTTTGAGAAGATAGAAGCTTTTGATAAAAGATGAACATCGATTGACATTGACATTGAAATAGATTTTGATGCTCATGATTATAATATGAAACTTTAATTTTCCAATAGGGCAATGCATCAATTGAATGTTTGATAGTAAAGTGCTCAATATGGCAGCATAAAATATCAAAAATCTGAAAAATAAAATTAGAAATAAAATCCGATTTTAAACAAAATAAGTGAGGAAAAAAAATAAAATGAAAACACTATTGTTACAACTAATGTTACAGCACAATTGGGATTGTTTTGAAATAATTTATTTTTATTTTTATTTTTTATTTTTATTTTTCACAAGGATTGGCTAGAATTATGGAATTTGAGTAATTTTGAATTCCAACTTGTGAATTAAAAATTGAATTATGATTATGAGTAGGAATGAGAGCTTGATCATGATATGAATCATAAATTGGGATGTTTTCTTGAATGGTAAAATCATGAAGATAATTTGCTACTCTAAATGAGTATAGGTTGGAATAATTTTTAAATTGAAAAGTTCCTCATTCGCGGATGTTATTTGAATTTTCTCATAAGGATTCTCTTGAGAGGAATAAAAATCAACGTCCTCAATGTCAGTAATTATCATAAATGACTTCACAATATTCTCTAAAATTTCCTTCTATCTCGTCCAATATATCAAAACAAGGAGGAATAAAAATTTCATGCTCATTAATGGCAAACGAATGATCAATTATTGTTTCTTTATGTTAATAAAAATTTATTGGTAATTCATTTAGACCATCCTCTTTATTTTCTGCAAAATCAGTAATACCAAGAGGGGAAAAATTACCATTATTTTTTTTATAAGCTAAGGAGGGAACATACGTTTTCCATTAATTCGAATTGAAATCAATACATTTTCATGGTGGCCTCAACCCGCCCTGAAGGGAAACCGGGTCTGTTGGCCACCTTAAGTTTTTGACAGCCATCCAAAAACAAAAAATACTAAGTCTTCTTGTCCAGGCTAAGTATACTAAACATTCAAAAATATTACTACTGGTTCTTATTTGCATAATAAACTGAAACTGAAACCAAAAACTATCCCCCGGCATTTAGAAAACTATGGAAATATTATACATATCTCCAGATATTAACCAGCCATGGCTTCCTGCTGATCATCTTCTTTCTTTATTCCCATATTTATCTTCTTTATCTGCTGCTGTATCTCTTCCAGTTTGTTGTCCTGCATTATTAGAGTGACCTGAATGTTCTGCATTTCTTTCTTCAAATTAGGATTTCCCCGTGCCAGTTCAGCCATCTCCATGGCAACCTGCTCCATAGCCTTAGCCAACAACCTTTTCATAACCCAGTATACATGCAAGGCTTGTTTATACAGTGTCATGCGCCCTCTGGTATTCCATGGATCCGGTAGCAGGTATTCCCAATCTTCCAATTTGATTCTGACTGAGCCTGAGTGGCTTCTTCCTCCAATTGTTGTATTATTCTTCTGATATCCTCATTAGTATTCTCATTGTAGGCTTTCTCTGCGAACTGTATCTTCTTCTTCAACGTTTTTCTATATCTTCTTGCCGGTAATGATTCGCATTTCTCCCGTTTCCCTTTTGACCATCCTCTTCCTCTACTGCGTCGGCCTCATCCCTGTCCTGCTCTTCCTTTAGTCGCATAATTTCCTCTGCCTCCTAGACCTTTCAGACCCGAAGTGCTCCTGAGGTCGCCTCCCTCCTCTCGCCTTTTGCCTCTCCTATCTCCATACTTCCTTTCTTCCTGTGGTTTGTCCTTTGATTGCCTTTCGTCCTTCCATACACTACTTCTTGGTTGCTCAGATCTGTCTTGGTCGGAATCAAACATTTCCACTTCATCCTTGGTCTCGTCCTGAACTGTTTGATACTGCTCTATAGTTTCCCCAGCATCGATTCTTTTCCCTTTCTTTTCCAGACTTTTCCTACCTCTGCTTTCCTTGTCCACTTCGTTTCTCATTATCCTCCTTGTAGCCATTAGTTTCCTCCTTTCGGTGCTGCTTGGTTGTTCTCTCTGCTTCCTCTGCCTTTCTATGGACTTAACGAGAGTTTTCACCACCCTGTCTCTTTGCGAACTTTCTGAAATTTCGTTAAACAAACTCCTTCCTTTGCCCCTCCTCCCTCCTTTATGATTTCTCCTCTGCCATTTCTCCTCATTTCTCTTCTCCAGATTCTCCTGCCACCTACTATTTTCATGACCGCCCACCTCCCTTCGTTTTCCTTCTGTGCCATCGTACCCACGTGCCATCTCTGCATCACTACCTCCATCAACTTCGTCTTTCATTACTTCATCGCAACTCCTCCTTGGAATAATATCCTTTCTGCTGATCTTTCTGTCCGCCTTCATCATTACCCAAATCCCATTTACCTCGTCATCATCCCTCGCCCGTTTCGTATTAATTGTCCTGATCGCCACCATTATCACCCCGATCGGGGGTCTCTGGGGATCTTTTTTATTGTGTTGTGGTTCCATTATGGTCCTGAGTGATTATTGTAGTGAGTTCATCCCATCCCGGTTTATTCATTATTGTTGGCCAGATGTTGTCGACCCTTTCCTCCTGTTCTTTGCATCCCCAGTTTGCAAGGTAGTCTGCAGCTTTGTTTCCTTTTCTCCTGACATGGTTAATGATTTTGTATTCAATTCTCTTTAAAATTTCATCCAAGTCTTGAATGATCCCTACTGTCCTCCAAAGTCTTGCTACTTGCTCCCAGTCTTTCCCATTGTTGAGATTTTGTAGCATTTCCACTTCTATCTGTGAGTCGCCTTTAATTTCCAGATTTGTGTAGCCATTCTTTACTGCTATCCTTTGACCTTGATAAACAACGCACAGTTCTGCCTCATTGTTGGTCATTACACCTCCCCATTCCGCATACACCCATCTTGTGCGTCTCTCACTGTCTCTAAAGATGCCTGCCGGCCCTAGGTTCCCCTTGGAAGCCCCATCAAAGTCCAATTTAATGAAATTTCGCCCAGGATATCTGAACTGTTCTAGACTCTGAGTTTGGGGTCGTTGCTGTTTTTCTTTTCTAGGATACATCATGCCGAATTCCATATTTAGTTTTGCTAGGATTCTTTCTTCTTCAGGGTCCGCTTTCCAATCTTCCTCCTCCCAGGTCTCTGCCAAAACGGTCTCTCTAATTGATTTTTGAATTCCTCTCCAAATCTTTTCTGGAGTATTGGCCTTGTTTAAGAAAATCCTTCGGTTTCTTTCCTTCCAAATAAGCCATATAACAAATCCTATGGCTAGATTCCAAGTTCTCCTTACAACCTTGCATGAGAATTGTCCCTTACCCCATTGGAAGATGGTATTTTTAATATCCCTGGGATCTCTATTTGATTTTCCGAAGAGGCCTCTAATCTCTTCACATTGATGCTGAGCGAATGGACAAGAGTTCAGAATGTGTTCCTGGGTTTCGATCCCCTGTTTGCAAAGGCTGCATCTCAGTGGTCTCAGGAAACCTCATTTATGTATCTTATCCCACGTCACGATCCTTTATTTTCTAACTAGCCAAGCAAATATAGCTATCTTCGGCCACCACTTACTATTCCAAATTATTTCCTAGTCTAAGGTTTCTCCCTCCCTCTCTTGGTGGGTTTTTAAATAATAAGCTTCTTTGACTGTGAAGGCCCCTCTTGTGGATTTTCCCCATCTAAGAATATCCTGTCCTTGTCTGGCTTTGATTTTCCTTGACTCCAATTCTTTTATAAATATTCCTTTCTGCTCTTGATCTATATTTTCATCCCATTCTTCTGGTTTTCTCCATGTTCTCCATATCCCATCTGGCTCCCCTTCTTTCCAATATTCTCTTACGTATTCGAGCCCCTCCCTTACTACCTTTTGATGTATACTTTGCAGGGCTTGTATACTGACCATTTTGTCTCTCTATTTCCATTCCTCCTCCCAAAATCTAGTTGTATCTCCTCCTCTTATTTCCCAAAATGCATAATTATTTATGATGTTTCTACTCTGGCTTGCCAATTCCCATATTGTAGATCCTTTTGGGGTTTCTTCTAGTCTGAGGATGCCTACCGTTGTGGTGGGCATATTATATTTCTGTGTCCATATTCTCTTCCATAAGTCATTTCCTCCCCTCATCCACCTCCACCACAGCTTCGCTCCTAGGACTTTGTTCAGAATGTCTGGGTCTCTAAGTCCTAAACCCCCTTCTTCTTCTTTTTTTGTCAAGTTTTCCATGAAACTAGTGCCCATTTCCTCTGCTGTTTTGGCCCTCCCTATATGAATTTTCCAAATATTTCCTTCATTTTAGTGCATACCCCTTTGGGAACAACCATGATTGATAGAGGATAAATTGGTATAGATTGGAGAACTGATTTCAGTAATACCAATCTTCCTGCTATGTTCAGCGATCTAAAAGACCAACTTGCAAGTCTATTCTTGAGCTTCTCTATGACTTGCTGCCAGTTTGCTATTCTTGTAGGGTTTATATCTAGTTGTTTCCCCGGGTATTTTGTTGGTAGTTCACCATGTATGAATCCTAGCGTTCTGGTTAAATGAGCTTTGATCGTTTCTAGAGTGTTGAAGATAAAGGTGCATGATTTCTCTTTGTTTATTTCCATACCTGAAGCCTCCATAAACGAGTCCAAGATCCTTTTTACACCCCTTACTTCCTTTATTGAAACTTCATAGAAGAGCATGATGTCGTCCACGAACTACTGGTGGGTGATGGGCAAATTGTTTCCCCATAGCCTTAATCCTTTAATTTTTCTTTCCCTCATTTCTTTTTTGAAATACCTTCCTAGACCCTCCGCAGCCAGTGTAAATGAGAAAGGGGATATAGGATCCCCCTGTCTTATTTCTCTAATGGCATTGAAGGTTGATGTTGGCACCCCATTTAACATGATAGAGAAAATGGGAATTGATATCATATTATAAACCCAGCGTATCCATCTATTGCTGAATCCAAAGGCCGCAAGAATTGCCTTGAGGTATTTCCAATTTAAGTGATCATAAGCTTTTGACAAATCTAACTTTATCATCATCCCTCTCTATTGTTTCTGTTTTAGTGAATGGATTGTTTCCTGGGTGACTACTAATCCATCGAGAATTTGTCTTCCCTCCACAAAGCCGGTTTGCTCCGGTGAGATAATGCTAGGGAGGATGGGTTTTAATCTTTTAGTCATCAGAGTAGCGATTATTTTGTATACTACATTGCAAAGGGCAATTGGTCAGAAACCCTGGGCAGTTTCAGAGTTGGCATTTTTAGGAATCAAAGTAAGGAAAGTAGAATTGAGACCCAGCCATACCTTCTGTTTTATGCGAGATTCCTCTATCGCCTCCAATATCTCTTTTCCAAGAATATGCTAGCCTGCTTGATAAAACTCTGTTGTATACCCATCTGGTCCTAGCGCTTTGTTTTTCTTCATACCCTTCACAATTTCCTCTACTTCCTCAAGAGTGGTTGCCCTCATCAATGCCATATTTTGTTCTTCTGTTATTATTCTAGGGATCTCTTTACAAATAAGATATGTAGCCGCTTCTCTGTCTACTTGTGGTTCTGTCAGCATGTCTTTATGGTATCCTACCAATACTTGCTCAATTCCTTAATATTCTATTATCCTTTCTCCTTCTTCGTTTTTGATGGAAAAGATCATGTTCTGTTGCCTATGCTGAATCATAGCTTGGTGAAAAAACTTGGTGTTTATTTCTCCTTCGCGTAACCAGTTTATCCTGGATTTTTGTTTCCATAGGTTCTCCTCTTGTTTCCTCCGCTCCTCAAGTTGGCTAATTATAATTCCTTCCTCTTTGCTCCTTTCCTCATTTTTGCCTTCTGTAATAATTTTTTGTTGTATCTCTTCCATTTCTTGCTCTAGCTTCTGTTTTCCCACCATTATGTTTCCAAACTCCTCCTTATTCCATTTTTTGATTTTCCCTTTGAGTTCTTTGAGTTTTAACTGAAAAGTATGCATCTTGCCTTTTCCTTTTTGTGTACTTTGAGTCCACCATTCCTCTACCTTAGATAAAAACTGAGGATTCCTGAGCCAAAAAGCCTCAAACCTAAAAGGTATTTTGAGGGGGTTTTTCTTAATATCTATTTCCAACCTGATAGGCCAATGATCTGACCCCATCACTGGCATTATTGTGGCTTCAACAAATACATCCCTGTTCATTATTTGTTCTGATATAAGGAATCGATCTAATCTAGAAGCTATTTGGTTTCTACCTCCTCTTCAGTTATTCCATGTGTGGATGTCGTTAATTGTTGGGATGTCAACCAGTCTTTGTTCTGTAATCATCTCATTGAACTCCTCCATGTTTTGATCCGGCCTATTTATACCGCCTCTCTTTTCTTCCATTGTTATGATCATATTAAAGTCTCCCCCTACTATCCACGGTATCCCTGGAAAGATCCTTCTTGTGGTTTGCAGATCCTTAAGAAAATTTTTCCGCTCCCTTGGTATGTGCGGCCCATAGACTCCTGTGATGAGAATCCATTCTGATGATCCTGTCATTCTGAATAAGCCTGTAAGGATTCTGGGTAAGCTTATCCAGTTTTCAAACAATACCTCCTCAGGGTTCCAGAGGATTTCAAGACCACCCGCCGTGCCAATCGCATCCTGACCCATCACCTTGTATTGTATTTTTTGTTTTTTTATTATACCTTCTAATTGTTGAGAGCTAATTTTTGTCTCCTGGATTATCATTATGGTAGGCTTATCTTTCTTTATCCTCTTCTTTAGATACCTTTGCTTTCCTTTACTGTTGAGTCCCCTAATGTTCCAACTTGTGACTATCATTTTATAACTTTTTGGATGGTTGTTGAAATACCTCTGAAAGAGGTATAACCCTGCCTAAGTTGACCAATATTTCTCCAACCGCTTGTATGGTTTCATTCAATGTTCTTCTGCCTCATTTCCTACCTCCTTTTCCAGTACTGTCCATTCCCAGACTTTGGGTTCCTTTCATTCCTGTTTGATCTATCTGATTTCCTAAAGTAATTCCTTTCTTTTCCTTGTATTTCTCGAATGTCTCTTTCTACAATTGCTTTTGGGCTTTTGGGATAAACCTTTCATCAAGATTTTTCCAGTCCTGTAACAATCTTTTCATGATTCTTTCCTCCTCGTTTCCACTGTCCTTCTATGTATCTGTCCCCATCTGGGTTTGTTCTACTGTCATCGCCATGCTCTCCTCTGCTCCTCCTTCTGCCCTACTATTCTGGTTTAGGTCTGGTTCCTTTTTATCTTTTATAATTTCCATAGGTTCCTCTGCATTTTCTTCTTTTCCGGGTTCCTCTTCTTCCTCCTGTAACGCCTGAAACTTGTTCTGGCATTCTACTATTACTGGTTTTGCAGGTTGTTGTATCCTTGTCATTTCCTTCCCTGGTATTTTTTCCCTATGGATTTCCTGGAAACTTGTTTCCCCTTCATCTGTCTCTTCTGTCCTCCTTTGCTCTTCTTCCTGTTTCCTCAGTGTTTCCTCTTCTTTATTCAGTGGGCATTGTTTGAAGAGATGTCCGTATTCATGACACCTTGTCACTATCATTTTATAACTTTTTGGATGGTTGTTGAAATACCTCTGAAAGAGGTATAACCATGTCTGAGTTGACCAATATATCTCCAACCGCTTGTATGGTTTCATTCATTGTTCGTCTGCCTCATTTCCTGCCTCCTTTGCCAGTACTGTCCATTCCCAGACTTTGGGTTCTTTGCGTTCCTGTTTGATCTGTCTGATTTGCTAAAGTAATTCCTTTCTTTTCCTTATATTTCTCGAATGTCTCTTTATACAATTTCTTTTGGGCTTCTGGGATAAACCTTTCATCAAGATTTTTCCAGTCCTGTAACAATCTTTTCATGATTCTTTCCTCCTCATTTCCACTTTCCTTCTGTGTATCTGTCCCCATCTGGGTTTGTTCTACTGTCATCGCCATGCTCTCCTCTGCTCCTCCTTCTGCCCTACTATTCTGGTTTAGGTCTGGTTCCTTTGTATCTTTTATAATTTCCATAGGTTCCTCCGCATTTTCTTCTTTTCCAGATTCCTCTTCTTCCTCTTGTAATGCCTGAAACTTGTTATGGGATTCTACTATTACTGGTTTTGCAGGTTGTTGTATCCTTCTCATTTCCTTCCCTGGTCTTTTTTCCCTATGGATTTCCTGGAAACCCATTTCCCCTTCATCTGTCTCTTCTATCCTCCTTTTCTCTTCTTCCTGTTTCCTTGGTGTTTCCTCTTCTTTATTCAGTGGGCATTGTTTGAAGAGATGTTCGTATTCATGACACCTTCTACATCTGAAAGGTATATGTTGGATCCCCATAATACTAGTGATTACCCCATTACTATTGTAGTTGTACCCCTTATTAATACTGTTGTGCCCATATTGTTACTATTGTGCCCCATAGAAGACCACTATTGTTATTATTGTGCCCTTACATTATTAATTTTATGTAGGCTCTGATTATGTTATGACCCCTTAGACTCCTATATATAGAAAGGAGTTCTTTTCATTTGTATCATCCAAGAATTGTTCATTTATGTAATGTAAAGGAGGTTTCCCCCTCGAAGAGG
>APFE031711311.1:61678-73985 GCA_000404065.3 Pinus taeda
GTAGATATGGGTATCAAGAAGTTGGGTGTTGGAAAAGCAAAAGACTTTGCTGAAGTCCAAGTAGAATATCTAAAGTGGGGCTCAAAGATTCTTGCACCTCACATTACAAAAATCTTCAATAACATCATACAATAAGGGCTCCCCTTAGATTGGACAACTAGTCTGGCAATACCTCTTTTCAAGAGCGGTGACATCAATAATCCCTCCAATTATAGGACCATCATGATAAACCCTTTGTTTGCAAAGCTATTCAGAAGCATGCTAGAAAACAAAATTAGCAAGTGGGCAGAAGAAAGAGATAAGCATGCTAAAGGGCAAGCAAGTTTTAGACCTAAACATTCCACAGTTGATCATTGCATAACTTTAAGGCACATCATTGAAAAAGATTGGGAGTAAAAGGAAGAAGTCTTTTGTTGCTTTGTTGATTTCAGAAAAGTGTTTGACTCAATTTCTAGGGATAAACTTTGGCACAAAATGGAGGAACTTAGGGTTCCTAAATATTTGAGAGCAACTGTGCATAGGCTGTATGAAGAGGTAAAAGTCAAAATTATAACTTCAACAGGCATTTCTGAAAGTTTTAGAAGCGATATCGGGGTCAAGCAAGGTTTCCCACTGTCTCCTACCCTTTTTGGTTTATATATCGACAAGCTTGAGGAACGGTTAAATTCACAAGAGGGTGATGGTATCTATGTTATAAGGATTCTTTTGTATGTAGATGACCTTATTCTAATTGCTAAATTGGTTCTTGGTTTGCAAGAGCACTTACTATCCCTTAAGCATTTTTGTCAAAGTGTGGGGATGCAAGTCAATATCAGCAAAACGAAAGTAGTGGTTTTCTCTAAGAAAAGAAAACATAACCAACATAAGTTCTACTTTGAAGGCAACATTCTAGAAGAAGTTGTGGATTACAAATACCTCGGAATTGACTTCAACAAAAATCTAAGTTGGAATGGTTGTAGAAATAAAAGAACTTTTGGGGTTTGGAAAGCATTTTATGCTTTTCAAAATAGGTGTAGAGAGGCAGAGTTATGGGACTGGAAAACCACTCAAACTCTTTTTGGGTTTCTAGTGATTCTGGTGATTCTCTATGGTTGTGAATTGTGGGCTAGCAGTACCTCCGACATGCAGTGGAGACAAATTGAGAAAATTCAGAAGTGTTTGATTACAAACAAATTTAAGATTAAAAGTGTTGTTCCTTATGATATCTTGTTAAGTGAAATAGGGACTGCTCCTATTGAAGAAATTGATATGGTGCAAGTCATAAGGTATTTAAAAAAAATGAGCAAATGGAAGAGGGTAGATGGCCTAAGGTTATTTTCAATGATAGATTGTGCAAGAGCAAAAAAACTTGGATGCAGTAAAATAACAAATGGTTTAGTAAATGGGGTATTTGCTTGAACGCGTGTCCCATAAATAACAAAGAGATAAAAGCTTTTGTTATAGAAAAGTTCCACAAACGTACTTGGGATAAAAAGCAAGGAAGAAAGAAAAATTAATATATTGAAGTGTTTAATCCCATTCATAATCATCAACCAAAAGCATACATAGAGGCCAATATCTCTTGGAGAGACAAAATTCTTATTGCTCAGTTAAGGATTAATTCCCATCAATTGCATTGTGAAATAGGGCGCAGGAAAAGGCTAAACGAAGTGTGGGAGGAAAGGGTATGCATTTTTTTTCTTCCAGAAAAGTGGAAACGGAAAAACATTTCATTTTAGATTGTGAGGCCTTCTATGACAACGGGGAAAGTTATGCAGATATCCTGGCAACTAGCTCTTGGGATAATCTATTTAGCGAGGGGTTTGTCGAGAAGCTGGGAGCATTTACTTTGAAGCTTCACAGAAAAAGGGTCGAATAAATCAAGCAGATGAAGAATCAATCTGTCCCATAGGCTACCTTTAGCCTCATGGACGTTAAAATAATTTCTTTCTTCTTTCTTAATTCAATTCTAAATCAGTAACTAGCCGTCATCACATTGCCCAAATGCTTTGGCAAACATGTCACAGACGGGAATAGAAGCATTGGCCTTTTAAAGTTTTAAAATTGTCCTCAAATGCATTGGCAACACGTCATACAAAGGAATAGAAGCAGTTGCCTTATAAAATAAATTTAAAATTGTCTATATATTTAAGATGGTATATAATGTATTCGATATTATTTAAAATGTAATTTTAAAATTAAATTATTATTTTGGTTTGAATAAATATGGTTGTGATTTTAAAATTAGATCATTAATAAAATTTGAGTGGGCTTAATTGTTATAAATATATGTTCTTTTTTTATCATAGAATTGGTAACTTGGAGTAATATAGAGAAAGTTTAGGATCAAACTTTTTCATTGTTACTATAACACCAAGAGTATATCCAACATTTTTTAAGGTAGATATACCAAAACCTTACAATTTAGCAAGAATGAAGACATGTGTTTACTCCTAAGAGGTCATGAATTAAAATTTACGGGGTAGAGTATATACACCTGTATAGACTTTAGCTTATTCTACGAGAAGGATCCCTTGTCCCACAAACACCTCCTATGAGGTCAGGGATTAAAATTGAGGGGGTAAACTAGTGTCTATAGCTTTGTAGACTTTAGCTCATTATGTGAGAGGGATCCCCTATCCTACAAACAAAGGGTTCTTATACATGAATTTGGTGTAATGCTTGGACATTATCTTAAAATTAGATTATTAATACAACTTAGTGGTTTGAATGGTTAAAAACATGTGTTTCCTCATAAGAGGTCACAAGTTCAAATTCAAAGAGGATTAGAGTGTATACATATTCATAGACTTAACAGTGAAATCCCTCTAGAGAGAGGATCCCTATCCCACAAATAACGGGGTGTATACACCAATGATTAATAGAATAAATTAAAAATGAATAAGTTTTTTTTTTTTTTTTTGCTAAACACACACCAAAGTAATAGGCAGATTTGACAAACTCATGTGATTGCATTTTATTCACAAGATGTACATATTAATGCAATTCATTAAACCTTGGTTTTCGTCTTCTAAGAGGTCTCTTGGACTTCAATGACTTTTGAAATTCCTATAGACCAACCCTAACAAATTAGGTGTCCAACATTCCCTCCCTTAATCTGGAGGGGTGTATCAGTCTAAGAAGAGGGTTGAAATACATAAATACATATCAACTAATGGCTATATATGCTCTCTAAAATGGTGGTTTAAGGAAAACCACAAATGAAATGAGGTAGTAGAACTTGAAGTTTCTACTAGTGGTGGTTTAAAACTAATCACCAACCCTGGAAGTGGGCTCCAAGAAATTTCTGAAAGAATTCTAAATCTGGTTAGAAGTTGAAGTCTTCTGCGAAGTGGAAATGCTCCCTCATGATGGTTTAAAATTGACCACAAACTGATGAAGTGGGTTGTAGAAGCCGAAGTCTTCTGCAAGTGGTGGTTTAAGGTAGGCCACCAACTAAAACATTCTCATGGAGCATGAATCTATCTCTGGATAAAACTCTAAATTTAGATATTTCTGGCTCTAGCTCTAGTTTTTGGAAATTGGTTCTAATTCAGGATATGGCTCAAGCTCGCTTAATATTTCGTCAAAGTTAGTAGTTGATCATCAATCACTGCCCCCCCTTCCCCCAGATACACAAATACAAGGTTATAAGATGAATATATCTCCACTGCAAGACATGCCAAAACTCGAGACTGAACTATAATGTATAACTAATATATATTTTTAGTCGTTGAAGACCATTGTCAAGAAGTAACCCATCCAAAGTAAACCTTTGTTCTTGTAGGAGTCTTTTTTTGGAACATTTGTTTGAATGATGAGTATATTTACCACAATGCTCACACGGGTGGAGATTAAAACACTAATCTTTCACAGGTTCAACCTGATCGCAATGTGACATCTGCAAATATGATGTGTCTATGGAAGAGGAGTAGGATGTTGAGCAGGTGAAGATGAACCGTCCTAAAGAAACCCAACACTTTGAAACTTGATGGGTTTAGAATACTCTGGAATATGAAAGGACACATTCTTGTCATATCTAATATTGGTTTTGTTTTGGTTGTTGATAATCTCTTCCCAGGGTCTGATGATGGGCTTGGGAGCTGTAGGCTAAACCTCTGCATCCTCATGCAAATTTTCTCCTGAAATGGCACTTGATGGGAATCAACCTCACCCTGATTTGATTAATTTTTAGTTTTTTATGGGAGTCAACTTCGAACTCAAAAAGAGGATTATTCTGAACAAAAACCAATTTCTAAATGTTGATTCCTTTATTGTAGTTGTGACTCAACCTACTCTTATATTATCGATTTTTAGCAAGTTAATGAGGGATGGTTTAATTCCTCAGTGAAAAATGAAGAAGTGGACAACTTTTGTGCGTAATAACTGAGCTTGAATGCATTCAAAATACTTGAGTATGAGAGATGGGTGAATCTCTATCATATGATTAAATTCTTACGTTTGAAATGATGTGAATAACAAATTTAGGCATGCAATTCAGAGCCCAATGAGTGTGAAAATTGACTAAGTGTCAGAGGTCCAATTCGGGGCCCAACTCCAAAATGTATGTAGCACTAACGCTAGTGGAGAGGGTTCATGTGACCGAGGTTTTTGTCCATCACATTAAAGCTTGGTCATCAATGTTTTAAAATGGAGGCCAATTACGCTATGAATAAAACTCTCAGGGCATTTGCATCTCGTGGTATTCACGTCACAAGATGGGAAGGGATACCACACTTAAAAGAGATTCAATTGTCCACAAAGGCAAGAGCTTGTTGGGACCCAAGTCATATGGCCTTTGACGTGGCCTCAGGCATATGTGGCACTATGGTGGCATGCCTTGTGGCAATTAATTTCGGCCTTGTGGAGGGGCAAACTAGGCCAAAAATGGGTGACATGTGCCACACTCAAAGGTGGCCACATGGATAGGATGATGTCACCTTGGTAGTTTAAAAAGGGGGACAACTAGGAAGGCCCAAGGAAAAGGTTCTGAGACACGTCGACATGAGAGGGGAATAACATCACCTTGGTGGTTTCAGGAGGAGGACAACGAAATATGGCTAGGGTATTTATGTTATGGGACGAAGGTATTTTCCATCAAATGACGACAAGGGAGTTCTAGCCTGGGAGATTTAGAAGGGGACATCAAAGTGACATCAATAAGGTATTCGAGCCTTGAGATAGAAAGGTGTTGTGACAATCAATGACAATTTAAATTTTTTTCTCGCCCTGACATAATTACAAGGAGGGATAAAGGGCACTCTCAAAAAAAAAATATTGGGCTTAGGTGGCATGCAATAGGGGCATCCCACAATAGCTCTTCAGAGGAAACAATACTATATAGATCACACAAGGAATGGCAAAATAGTGAGATGGGATGCCACATGCGCACCATGTCAAGACCACATGAGTGCCACATGGCAAGACATAGTGATGTGGTAAGAGGTCATTAGCAACCTTTAAATGGAATCACTTTTGATTCGGGAGTCTTATTAAGGAAAAAAATATAATTTCAGAAAGCTCTTGACAAGGTAGACGCAATGGAAATATTTATTTTGAGTTTCAAGGAGTTTGAAAAATGGAAAAAATTTATGACACTATTTCCATAACAGGGCATTGGAGGTCACGTCAATGATAATCAAACCACACTTTGGTATGATAATCAAAGTGTCATTGAAGTCGTCAAATATCCAATTCAACATCAACACAACAAACACATTGAGTAGTACACATGCATTGCATTAGAAAGCTTCCTCAAGATTATGTTCTCAAAGTGATCTATTACCCTACAAATTATCAAGTTGCAAACTCCTCACAAAGTAATTTATTGAAGCAAAGTTTTCCAAACTTTCATTTATGTTAGAGTTCAAGGAATTGTCATTAATGGGGGCTAGGCTCTAATGATTCTTTCCTTCTATTGTGTCACCTTTGTCAACCATTCAATCATATTCCTAGTTGTTCTTAAGGAGGGATGTCACAATATTTAGACACATGAATTAGTTAAAATCAACTTGCTCTAGTGTATCTATAGGTAAAGTGTGTTTCATTAGTGTGCATTGTAACTATCTAATTCAGTAGTCGCAATCATGTCCTAGACATAAAATGTCAAATAATTTATCTTCTTCTCAATACTAATGAGAGTATATTGATTTGTGGCTTACTAGGAAAAAAATATAATGTCAGAAAGCTCTTGACAAGGTAGACGCAATGGAAATATTTATTTTGAGTTTCAAGGAGTTTGAATAATGGAAAAAATTTATGACACTTTTCCATAACAGGGCATTGGAGGTCATGTCAATGATAATCAAACCACACTTTGGTATGATAATCAAAGTGTCATTGAAGTCGTCAAATATCCAATTCAACATCAACACAACAAACACATTGAGTAGTACACATGCATTGCATTAGAAAGCTTCCTCAAGATTATGTTCTCAAAGTGATCTATTACCCTACAAATTATCAAGTTGCAAACTCCTCATAAAGTAATTTATTGAAGCAAAGTTTACCAAACTTTCATTTATGTTAGAGTTCAAGGAATTGTCATTAATGGGGGCTAGGCTCTAATGCTTCTTTCCTTCTATTGTGTCACCTTTGTCAACCATTCAATCATATTCCTAGTTGTTCTTAAGGAGGGATGTCACAATATTTAGACACATATGAATTAGTTAAAATCAACTTGCTCTAGTGTATCTATAGGTAAAGTGTGTTTCATTAGTGTGCATTGTAACTATCTAATTTAGTAGTCACAATTATGTCCTAGACATAAAATGTCAAATAATTTATCTTCTTCTCAATACTATTGAGAGTATATTGATTTGTGGCTTACCAGGAAAACAATATAATGTCAGAAAACTCTTGACAAGGTAGACGCAATGGAAATATTTATTTTGAGTTTCAAGGAGTTTGAAAAATGGAAAAAATTTATGACACTATTTCCATAATAGGGCATTGGAGGTCACGTCAATAATAATCAAACCACACTTTGGTATGATAATCAAAGTGTCATTGAAGTCGTCAAATATCCAATTCAACATCAACACAACAAACACATTGAGTAGTACACATGCATTGCATTAGAAAGCTTCCTCAAGATTATGTTCTCAAAGTGATCTATTACCCTACAAATTATCAAGTTGCAAACTCCTCACAAAGTAATTTATTGAAGCAAAGTTTTCCAAACTTTCATTTATGTTAGAGTTCAAGGAATTGTCATTAATGGGGCTAGGCTCTAATGCTTCTTTCCTTCTATTGTGTCACCTTTGTCAACCATTCAATCATATTCCTAGTTGTTCTTAAGGAGGGATGTCACAATATTTAGACACATATGAATTAGTTAAGATCAACTTGCTCTAGTGTATCTATAGGTAAAGTGTGTTTCATTAGTGTGCATTGTAACTATCTAATTTAGTAGTCACAATTATGTCCTAGACATAAAATGTCAAATAATTTATCTTCTTCTCAATACTAATGAGAGTATATTGATTTGTGGCTTACCACCCAATTTGTGCATGATATTTATCTAAAGAGCTGGGAAGGTCATTTGTTAATAGTCATATATGAAAAAATTATATGTAAAATATTTCTTTTTTGCATTAATATATTGCCATAAATGGCTGCATTGGTGAGGGCCATATATTATTTCCTTCTCTAAATATTTTAACCACATAGCATATTTGTACTTGATGTGTTTGTGTGAGAAGTTGCCTTTTAAATGTTTGAATTGTGTGGATATACCAAGTTTATTGAACATAAACTTAGATGGGCAACTTAGCATTATGGCCACCTTCCCTGTGAACCAATCCTCAGTTGGCTTAAATGGTTAATATGGGTGGAACCTACATTATACCTCATTTATCATAACGTATTGGATGGTGAGATGGAACTTTAGTGAATAGATGAAGAATTTGTCGACATTACCCGTGACTTAAAGTCCCATTAACATAATCTTTTTTAAGTTGTTACATTATCGTTTCTCCTAACCTCGTTCCTCATTTCATACGGCTAAGGTAAACGAAAATAAGATGAAAATATCGCTAGGTTGATTGCTTATTATTCTATCAATTTTAACTATATGTTGATGCCTCATTGGCATAATCTCTATTTTCTTTTATGTCATTTTTTTATTATCAAAGATTAGGCGGGTTACGAGCGTAATCATTTGATCCTTTGGTTTAGAAAAATTATGTGGTATCAATTCTAGTGACATCACTACATAATTTAAATGCATTGTATTTTTGGATTATGCTTTGAAGGTGTTTATAGTTGATTTAATATCACTGGTTTAAATCTTTATGTTTTTTTTTTTTTTTTCAGGTTTTTTTAGTATCATTTATGGTTACAACAAATTTGTAGATATTTTTACCAAAAATATTTGACAAAACATTGTGAATGTTGTACCCAACATGGGAGAGGAAAAGGAAAAAACTTTTGATCTATAAGTTGGAACTAGGTATTTTAACAAAAAAAATAGGTTTAATAAGCTGCCATCTTCATCATTAAAGACAATTTTGATCTAGAAATTGAAATTGGATATTTAGAAAGAAAGTTAAGTCTAACAAACTATCATCATCACCATTGAATGAATACACCAAGGGAAAAAGGAATTGAATTTTGAAACATTTTGTTAGTATCAATAAAGTACTCTAACATATTAGATTTATGAAAACATATAATTTTCATTGCTTCATCTAAGAAGGTATATATATTAGCCCTTCTCTTCCGGATTCAATCTTTTGAGGTGAAAACATTAATTCGTGAAAATTAACATTAAACATTTCGAAATTTTGATTTATTTTCTTTTCAAACGTGAAATTTATCTCAACTTATTAAGAAAGGAAGACCCTCACTTATTAAGAAAGGAAGACCCTCTCCTTCAATTTGATACTTGTTAAATTGTGAAAAAGAAAAAGAGATGCAACACATAATTTTATTTTATACCAAACTATAATAAGAAAGGGGAAATTTCATTAAAACAAAAGGGATGGAGAAAGGAATGTGGTGAATGATTTAAGCTTCCAAGCACAGTGAAGTTTACAACCATTTTTATAGATAATGTTCTCAAGAGGTTTTTAAGTGTCTAGGGTTTTCTTAATAATGCAACATAAGTAATGGAGAGCTAATGCTAAGATTTTGGTGTGATAAAAGTAGATGGGGTATTTAATGTTATGAAATTGCTAAAGGATATATGGTTTTTTTAAGCAATCATGAAAAGGAAAAGTGTTGATGATATGTGCCTGGAGATAAGTTTGGATGGAACTATTAGATTGGACAATATAGGATTTACCACAAGAACATAAAATTTGGTAAATAGATTTTACTAAAACAAATCAAATTCAATTTTAGTAAATTCAACTTTGAGGTCTCCACAACTAGTCATAATTGTAAGGGGATTCTATGGAAATAAATTGTGTTGTAGTTTAAAATTGTACTCACATTTAAAGTGTACAATGAGGATGGGTGGATTGTCCACTAACCATTTGAAACATTGGTATGTTTCTAAAAAAACATAGTTTGTTTAGAAAATATCATTACATCAATAATGTACCTTTATAACATGATATTGGATTACATTGGACAAGATTTATGAGTACCATTAATGAATAAACTTAATGCATTTTATGGAAGATGTGGTTGCTTGAGTTGTGCAATTCACACCAACAATTCCACATACGATTTGTTGGCATACAATTCATCGGATGGTAATGATGATGGGGTTGGTAGTTGTGAATTAGAATGGTACCAGTGTTGACCATGATGGTGGTGCTCATGGTGGTTGTGGTATCTCTAGTTTCTAGAGTATTTAGTAATGCTACAATGCTTATTGAATAATATGGATTAATGAGAGTTAGAGGTAGATCTAGTACTATAGATTGCTTTACCTACTTTTTTCGGAATGTATTTCCTTGTTTATTTTCATGGAGCTAGTGTAGCTACTTCATCACATAGAGATGGGGCAAGAGAAGACAACACTTGAGTAGTCAAGGGATTGTCCTGATTTTCACTAGTTTTCATCAACATTTCCTTAATATCCTTATGGGAAGGAGTAATGTATGTATATTAGATTGGATAAGAAAGGATCAGGAATGACTTCAATAGGGTATAAACATCACCAAGTACCTCTTGTACATGTTCCTAACATGCAAATTTCATGTGTAATGTGGCATAATTTGATTGAACCAATCATCATAAAATGGATTTGGATGATGACTCGAGATTGGTTGATCAAAATCAAACATATGCTTCCATAAGGGAAACACCTTGTGGCATAATAATGTAATGGCCCCCTTCTCTGAATTTCAATTGATTTTGGGATATGGTAATGTCCTTTTAAATTAATTCCCGAATATGCCAATAACACTTAAAATTTTCCTAGGGAAATTTTGTTAAACATATTGCAAGCATGCATTTTTCAATCATTGTACAATAGTGATAACAAGGAGAGACTTCTTAGGATACCCCATCGAACAATTTTGCAAAAAGGAACACCAACCAAGTTTTTATTCAAAAGATGGTAGAATTTAGACAATAATTCAATAAATAGAAACCTGGAAACTTGGCATATCTCCTTTGCAAGGGAAACGTAGTCTTGATGCACATAAACCAACTGCTACCGAAAACTACAATGGATTTGACATCCCACAAATCAATTCAGTCTTTTAAAGTCCCTATGAAGGATTTGTATGAACCCTCCTACCTTTTTTTCCACTGAAGCACAAATGAGATATATAATATGATCCCTCCTTGTAGATTGCGCAGGGTGTACATTTTCAACACTGAAGCCAATTTGGATTGGATCAACTAAAGTGGATCTCGCACCACCAAAACTACCTCCTCACTCTTTGTTTGCACCCAACCTTCAAGCTCCAAGAGCTCTCAGATCAACTATCAAAACAATCATCCAATTCAACATATCCAAGAGTGAGCTCCAATCTTCATTTTAATGTCATGATTAATATAATATAGATGATTACCATATGTCACCTAGATACCATGGAAACCTTTTTCCCATTTTTTATTAAATCAAATTTATAAAATTTTATTCCTTAATTAATTAAAATCACATTTTAAACTCATTACTTAATATCACTTTAGAAATGACATTAAATAATTAAATTATTCTTTGCCTATCACCATTCATTGACCCACCTGTTTAGAAAGCAACATTACAAATAATCCTATTTCGTTTTGAACTATTAAATCCTCCTTTTGTGGGCTAGTTTGGTCTTGACTTCTCTTTCTTAAAAATTGTTACTATCATTACTTATTATCAATTATTTTTTCTCTCTTGTTAGCATTGGAGAATAAACATTTAGTATAGGGTTTAGATATAAATATTTTTTAACTTCATTTTTTTTGTAATTTTTTTTTTTAATAAAATTACAAAGATTTTTTTAGATAAAAGAAAATCATAATATACATATTACATTAAAATAATGTTTCCCTAACCATATTTAAATTTAATGAATAAGCACATAAAAAAATTATATTTACAATATACCATAGATATTATTAACTTCTAAATAGGTTTTCTTACAATATCATGGACAAATACCATGGCTTATCAATACTACATGCCCAAAAACAATAAGTTGTTTTGAAAAAAACAAAAAAAAAATTATAATTTTTTTTTAATTTAATTTATAATATTATACTTAATACTACAATACATATCACAAAGTCATAAGTTGATATTCCTCATTTTAACATGGATAATTATTATAATTTGTAAATGAAGCTTTGTTACAGTACACGCTTATCAATCTACCTACTGGCCCAAAGCATTACCATATTCAAATCAAAAAACTATAAATTTATTTTTATTTTTATTTATAATATTTTTAATTAATATATACAAAAATATATATGGGGAGATTTGCTTTGTAGTGCGGTTTAAATGTTAGTTAAACATTTTACATGTTTGCTCCTTTTGACTTTTTTTATAATGAAATTTTAATTTTTTTCAAAGTGTGATAAAAATAAGAAAATAATATTTTGAGATTAACATTTTGTTTTATATTTATATATCATTAATTAATATTTCAATACACAAAAATAATTATTGCTAAAAAATAATAATTTAAAAAACTCGACAGAAAATCCACATTTTGCATATGGATATAATTAAAAAAATATGTTTCTGTGTTCAACCTTCTGTGATCCATAATGAATTAAACAAAGTCTTTCGGTAGAAATCACATAAGAGAAATTTTTGGAGTGTGGTTCATCATCACGACCAGATGTAGAGGGAGGCCATGACAAAGGCTTAAATAGAGAGCAATGTAGAAACATAATTTCAAGTAACTGCTATATTTGAAAAATAATATTT
>APFE031711311.1:82157-93754 GCA_000404065.3 Pinus taeda
TCGGTATTTTCCATTAATGAAATGAAGTGTTATTTCCGCTGCATCTCTTTATTTATGGTTATCGCATCTTTGTATTTATGGTTATCTCTGTAATCTATTGCGTTCCTGTTTAAATCCGGATCAAGGAACTTGTTTATCGCACACAATAAGTTATAGATATTTTTGAGGAAAGGGAACGCTTGTGACATGATAATATGATGCTTACTACACATGCATGTGATATCTATAGGGATTCCTTGCACATGTGACCAATAATACAAGCAACATATCTTGAAGTCACAACCATCGCTCCATATGAGCACCTTTTGAGGTTACTCGATAGTGTGCATCTTTCATATTCTCAATTGCAACAAAGATCAAGGACACTCTCACTAGAGCTAGAGATAAATCGACAATAGGGAAACAAATAGGCCAAGATGCCAATGGAGAACATCAACCCACATAAATAACAATGAGATAAAAGATAACAACTTTGGGTTGCGATGGAACATAGCGTAAAGGTTCACTTTGTGATCACAAGTTGGTCAATATGAATAAAGCAATGGAGAGAAGCACTAATAGATGCCATACAACAAAGGGTTCTTAGTTTGCAAGCAAAGGCAGAGAACATAATAGATTTGAGGCACACCAATGAGATTAGGAAGAAATTGTTTCACTGGATGAGAAGATGGATCAATTTTTTTGAGATGCGAGCAAATTTCAACAAGAAGTGAAATCTCTCAGGCCATACACAGTGTAGATAATTACAAAGTATTGATATATTAGTTGACATATAATCGAGAACTATATAAACATCCAAACCAATAATATCACACAAGGAGAAGGCTTAAACATTCTTAGTGGGAACCAAACTACTATTGAAAATGCAGCAAGAAAATCTAGTTTTGACTTTACCTTGGTCAAACTAGATTAAAATTCGAATTTCTATTTCAACAGAATACTTAGAGGTAGTTAACTGAGGTGACATGGCTCTTGTCACTCAGTTAACTCGGTCAATTCAAGTTGGAGACACTTGAGTTCAGTTCTACGTGATTGATTGCTAATTTGTAGCAATCTATTTCAGTTAATTTGATTTATTTCCAGTTTAACTAGTTCTAACTGTCAGAAGAACTAATGTAGGAGGTCAAGTTGTGGATGTGTAACTTCAACCACACTCAGTGATCAACCAATGCAAAATAATTGCTGCATGTAGAGAATTCGAGTTACCCAGTTGAGATGGAGATTCCAAGGTAATGTACTATCATTTGTGGTATATTCCCATGTGTATAGGTGGTGCATGCAGTCATAGATTGACCTAAGGCTATTGCGCAATTCCTTGATGTAAAATTCCTAAAAAAAGGGGCAATTTCCCAAGGGAACAACACAAGGAAATAGGAGCTTGGGAAGGTTTACCTTGGTCAAACTAAATTAAAATTAAAATTTCTATTTCAACAGAATACTTAGAGGTAGTTAACTGAGGTGACATGGCTCTTGTCACTCAGTTAACTCGGTAAATTCAAGTTGGAGACACTTGAGTTCAGTTCTACATGATTGATTGCTAATTTGTAGCAATCTATTTTAGTTAATTTGATTTATTTCCAGTTTAACTAGCTCTAACTATCAGAAGAACTAGTGGAGGTCAAGTTGTGGATGTGTAACTTCAACCACACTTAGTGATCAACCAGTTAACTGATCAACCAGTCCAAAATAATTGTTGCATGCAGAGAATTCGAGTTACCCAGTTGAGATGGAGATTCCAAGGTAATGTACTATCATTTGTAGCATATTCCCATGTGTATAGGTGGTGCATGCAGTCATAGATTGACCTAGGTTATTGCGCAATTCCTTGATGTAAAATTCCTAAAAAATAGGGGCAATTTCCCAAGGGAACAACACAAGGAAATAGGAGCTTGGGAAGGCTTAAAATAGGCTAAGTGTTGGGCCAGGTTCAGTCAGTCAGGCAGAGTGATAGACTATACAGTTGTAGGGTGTGCTCGGGCTTGAAAAAGCATTGTATTTCTTCTCTATTCTCTGATTAATGCAATATAGATAGTAAGGGGTTTTGAGTAGTTGCTTTCCCCTAGATAAATCTCTATGCATGTGTGATGTTTCCTTTTTCATGTCAATGATTCTTGTTTTAGATGGTGAATTGACTTCCGCAGATGAGTAAAGTAGCTTCAAGTCTTGTGATTTAGTAAATTTCATGAGCAATATTGAATCTACACATTAATTCCTGCATGGTATCAGAGTCAAAATAATTGTAGAGTAGAGATTTCGAAGTTGCCATTGCAAGAGGTTTGAACTTGAAGATCAGTGTTGCAGGTTTTCTTTAGGTTTGAGAAGATGGATTTTAATGGACTCATCCTCAAGTATGCCTTGGAAGGGACCTAAAACTTTGTTACATGGAAGGACCGCATGGAGGCAATATTGGATGATAATGAGCTGTTAGAATACATCAATATAGATGTAGCAAAACCCCAAGCATTTGATGCAAAAAATGTTGCTCAATGGAAGAAGGATGTGGTCAAAGCGAGGAGAATCATATTGGAGGGAGTTTGGGATCATATTGTCTCGAATCTCCACAAAAAAGAGACCTTGTTCACGATGTGGAAATCACTGACTGATTTTTTCAAGAACAATAGTGACCACAAGAAGCTAGCACTCAAGGACAAGATTCAAAGTATCAAGATGCAAAAGAACGACACCATTTTGCAGTATCTAAGTAGGTTTACACAGTTTCATGTTGAACTTGGCGAGGTCGGTGTTACTATCCCTGGAGAAGACTTGGTAGCTCTAGCCCTTTTGGGCCTTCCCAAGAATTGACGTAGTCAAGATTATGTAAATGGTAGAGAGAAACTACCAAGTTGGGATCGGTTATGGTTCGACCTAGTGCAGGAAGAAATAAGGCGGAACACTAGCGACAAGACCTCATACAAGGGCGGGGATGAGGAGAACTATGCCTTGGATGAAAATGAAAAGCAAGGGAAAGGGAATAAATACCAATCCAAATCAGATTTAAGTCAAGGGGCAGGAAGAAAGACTTGTCCAAAATCAAGTGCTTTCATTGTCATGAATTTGGGGGCACTATGCAACAAAGTGTCCACACAAGAAGGCAAGCAAGAAGACTATAAGAGGAGCAGTGGGTGAAGCTTTGGCTTCATAGTTCAAACTTGATTTTACCCTCATTTCATGCAAGGAAAGCACAATGATGGGTAGCGTGTGGTATTTGGATAGTGGTGCCTCATTCCACATGACGGGGAACAAATAATATTTCAGTGACTTAGAGGAGAAGGATCTTTAGATGCACATCCAGATGGAAGACGATGGAAGGTATAGCATGACCGGTATTGGTACAATTACCTTTCAGAGGGATTATGTCTCCCCTCTCAGGCTCAAGGATGTGATGTTTGTACCGGGTCTACAGAAGAATCTACTTTCCGTAGCTATGTTGGAAGATCGTGGCTATGATGTGATATTTAACAAAGGGAAGGCTTTCTTGAGACACATCACCAAGACAAGTTAAGAGATCAGGGTTCGAGTGAAGAACCTCTACAAATTAGATGTGGAATACTATGCAACATTGAGCACAAAAGAAAAGAAGGTGCAGAGCCGAGATGTCGGCGAATTATGGCATAAAAGACTTGGCCATATACATCATGGCGCTTTGAAGATCATGCAACAAATTTCTACAGGCCTCCCCAAAGGAGCACTAGAGCAGTGAAATACATGAAAAGGGTGTACGTTATGGAAGTACACAAAATCCACCTTCAATGATCAAGACAATAGGGTGCATGCAATCCTTGAAAGGACCCACTCTGATGTTTGTGGACCTTTCTCGACAACCTCCACTGCCAAGCATAAGTATTATGTTATATTTGTAGAAGATTTCTCATGGAAGTGTTGGATCTACTTCATGTAGAAGAAAGACCAGACACTTTCCAAATTTGTTGAGTTTAAAGCACTTGTTGAGAAAGAAACTAGAAGAAAAGTGAAGGCTCTCAAGAGAGATAACGATGGTGAGTACATGTCGAATGAATTTAAAAAATTATGTGCAAAGGAAGGCATTTAACGGGAGTTGAGAACACCCCATAACCCACAATAAAATGGGGTGGCTGAGAGGAAGAACAAAAGTATTATGGGAGAAGCAAGGGTGATGTTTCACGACCAAAGCCTACCTCTGCACTTGTGGGCTGAAGCATGCAACACAACGATCTATTTTCAGAACAGAAGTCCTCACAATATTCTTGGCATGAGTACACCAGAGGAATCTTTTCTAGGGAAGAAACCAGATGTGCGATACTTCAGGATCTTTGGATCATTAGTTTAATTTGATGTCTCCAAGGAAGCAAGGAAAAAGCTAGAGCTGATAGCAGAGTTTGGCATATTTGGGGGGTACACAGACACACCTCACAACTATCATGTGTACTTTCCATCTATCAAGATGATATTGGTAAGAAGAGATGTGAAATTTGATGAGGAGAAGGAAATGAGGTGTTCTCTTTAGAGGGAGCTTCAGTTGTAGCCTGATCAGGAGCTTTTGGCTCCAAAGGAAGAACCTCGGGAAGTTGTGGAAAAGCATAAGTAGAGAAGCAGAGAGTGGAGACATCCACTCAAGCAAAGACATCCAAAGAAGGAAGGAAGCCAACAAGGGAATCCAACAAATTATTGTAGGATGGTAGAGAGAATGTGGGAGCACCCACATCACAATGTAGACACAGGAGCTCACCAGATTGGTACACTGGGTACATGGCTCTAATGGGTGAGCTTGTAGAGACTGAGCCATCCTCATTCGAGGAATATGTAGAGAAACTAGTACGGATTGATGCTATGGTAGAGTAATATGATTCCATTGTCCAAAACAGTGTTTGAGAAGTGGTCCCAAGATTAACAGAAAAATAAGTGGTTGGTTCAAGATGGATTTACAAGGTAAAGCATGCAACATATGGGAGCATAGAGAAACACAAGGCCAACTTTGTGGCTAAGGAGTTCTTTTAGGTTTAGGGATTGAATATGACAATACCTTTGCTCTAGTAGCAAGGTACTCATCCATATGGTCAATTCTAGCATTATCAGCGCAGATGGGGTGGAAGATCCACCAAATGGATGTGAAGCAACATTCCTCAATGGATTTATTGAGGAGGAGGTGTACGTTAGGCATCCAGCAGGATTTGAGACCTTTGACAGAGAGTCACATGTGTTCATACTCAAATAAGTGTTGTATGAACTCAAGCAAGCACCCCGTGCTTGGTATACCAGGATCAATAATTATCTCACCAGTTTGGGCTTCACCAAAAGCGAAGCAGATGAAAACCTTTATCAAATTGTGGTAGAAGGTAAATTATTGATTATTGTGTTATATGTTTATGACTTGATCCTTACTCGTGATGAGCGTTGATCAAATATTGCAAGGATAACCTTTCAAGAGAGTTTGAGATGAAGGACATGGGCCTCATGCACTACTTCCTAGGATTGGAAGTATGGAAAGGAGATGGGGAACTATTTATCTATGAGGGAAAGTATTCCATTGAGATACTTTAGAGGTTCTACATGGACGAGTGCAAATCCATGGAGACTCCTCTAGCAAGAAACGGGAGGAAATAGGATGTTACTTCGGGTGAAGTAGTGGAGGCTACCATTTACAGGAAACTTGTGGGTTCACCTATGTATTTGGTGAACACACGACTAGACATGTATTATGCAGTTAACCAACTTAGTCAAGCAATGGTTAAGCCAACCAAACTGTATTGGAAGGTAGAAAAGCATGTGTTAAGATACCTTAGAGGCACTACTCAGTTTGGTCTTTGATACATATGGACAAAGGGAGTGAAGTTGCAAGGCTTCATAGAAGCAAATTGGGCAGGGAGTCCATCAAACAAGAAGATCACTTAAGGAGGAATTTTGTGTGTTGGGTCAGAAACAGTTTCTTGGTACAACATAAAGTAGAGATCTGTGGCATTCAACTCAACAGAAGTAGAGTACAAGGCTGCAAGTTAAGCAACATGTGAGGTTATCTTGATGAGAAAGATTCTTGTTGGGTTATTTGGTCAAAAGATGGATCCTACTGTAATTTACTGTCATAATAAGAGTTGTATCAGACTCTATGAGAATTCAGTATTTCATGATCGATCCAAGCATATCGACATCTGGTATCACCATCTACGAGATTATGTGCAGAGGCGGATTATGTTGTTGTAGTACATTCCGATAAAGGAACAAGATGCAGATATTTTAACAAAGGCCTTATCAAGAGGCAAATTCGAGTTCCATAAAAGCAGGATTGGGGTATCTGATAATCCCTTTCTTGTTGAGAGGGAGTGTCAGAAATGTAGAAAGAAAATCTAGTTTTGACTTTGCCTTGGTCAAACTAGATTAAAATTCGAATTGTTATTTCAACAGAATACTTGGAAGTAGTTAACTGAGGTGACATGGCTCTTGTCACTCAATTAACTCAATAAATTCAAGTTCAGGACACTCGAGTTTAGTTCTACAGGATTGATTTCTAGTTTGTAGCAATCTATTTAAGTTCATTTGAGTTATTATTAGTTTAGATGGTTCTAACTGTCAGAAGAACTAGTGGAGATCAAGTTCTGGATGTGTAACTTCAACCACACTTAGTGATCAACCAGTTAATTGATCAATCATCCCAAAATAATTGTTGCATGTAGAGAATTCAAGTTACCCAGTTGAGATGGAGATTCCAAGGCAATGTACTATCAGTTGTAGCATATTCCCATATGTATAGGTGGTGCATGCAATCAGAGATTGACCTGAGGCTATTACACAATTACTTGGTGTAAAATTCCTAAAAAATAAAGGAAATTTCCCAAGGGAACAATGCGAGGAAATAGGAGTGTTAGGCCACGTTCAGACAGTCAGGGAGAGGGATAGACTATACAGTTGTAGGGTGTGCTTAGGCTTTAGCAAGCATTATATTTCTTCTCTATTCTATGATTAATTCAATATAGATAGTAAGGGGTTTCAATAGTTGCTTCCACTAGATAAATCTTTGTGCATGTGTGATATTTCCTTTTGTATGTCAATGATTCTTGTTTTAGATGGTGAATTAACTTCCGCAGATGAGTAGAGTAGATTCAAGTCTTATGATTTAGTAAATTTCATGAGCAGTATTGAATCCACACATTAATTTCTATAGCTACAGTTGTCCAAATTGTCACAACATCTCACCACATTCAAAGGGTTCTATATGTGGTTGAGACAAACTTAGAATGGGCCGCTTTGTTTGTAGTGGTAGTAGAGAAGAGCAATTTGAGTTAAGTTGAGAGTGAGTCAATAGGCGTGGTTAGGCTCAATGGCCTTTTTCATTTTTTATAAAGACTTGGTGGCATTAACACATAGACAACAATATCTACGTTATGCCACCTAGATCAAGAAGTAGATTCCAAAACCAAGGAAGATAAAGAACACAAGAGACGAGGGCTAGAATCTTAGAAAAGATCATAAATTTTGATGAGTTGACTAAGAGAAGACTGCATAACATTTAAGAATAAAAAGTGTTTGAGTAATAGATCACTTCTACTACATTAACAATAAGGAAATGACCTAGAAGAACCCAAGTGTAAAATGCAAGCACTTTAGCATGTCAATGGTTGGAGTTATAGACTAGAAAGAGAGATGCAATGAAAAAGAGATAATGAAAAGTCATATTTTGTAATAAGTTGTGAATCTTTTGAACAATAAGATATTATGATGTTGTTGTTTATCGCGATTAAGAATGGATTGGTAACCATATTTCAAAATTTAGTTTTGTGTTAGTACTATATGTTGATGATGTTTACTTTGTTCAATTGTACTCATCTACAATTATTTCACTTAGTTTATTATAATTTTAATTGCACTTACATCATAATTATATCAATGGTGAAATATAAGTGAAAATGGTAGCAAAATGAAACAGTGAAACTATTGAATAGGTCATGAAGGTAGGAATGGTTGCAACTATCTTTTGTAATTTTCTCCCACCCACTTAACATCTTAGCAATGCACCTCTTGTGATACCTTACCTATTCTCAGGGACTAATATGTCAATTCTTGGTTACAACCCCTTTGTTGGAATATTCCATTATTTAAATCCAACAATCAATATATGAAATATACTTTGTGCGGATCCTAGATACCCCTTTGTTGTAATATTCCACTATTTCGAGCCAACAATCACAGCAGGAAATATACCTTAGGATGATCCTGGATTAAGGGTACTAATGCTCCATAGATACCACTATTCTCTAATATGAATCCTTGCTCCTCTCGTTATCCAATTTCACCTTGCAAGGATCTATAATTAGATTTGTAAGGTTGTACCCCTCAAGAACTACCTTATGCTTATTTAGACTCTTTCTTCTACCACCTTAGTGCAATCCCCTAGAGGTTCCCTTAACTTCCTTCATTAAAAAAGTAGGGACTTCTAATTTTTCATCTTCTTTCTCTTCAAATTAGCAACTTACGTCTATGGTTAGCTTTTTATAATATGTCCATGTTAATGTCAATATCAACATCAAAAGTGGATGCCCTCATAGTCAATCCCATATTTCCACTTTGTTTTGTCCCATTTTAGATGGTCTTCTTAGGAAGCCTATCATCATTGGAAATCGAATATGGTAAATAAAGTACTCCTTCCATTAATATTCCTTAAACAATATATTATTGCAATCCAACTCTTTATACAATCATTTGCATCACCTTTTGGTAGTAAAATAGAGTGGCAATCTCGACAATATCACCCATAAAAAAAGAGAAAATTTCTCAAAGTTTTTCCATAGTCAAAATATGCCTATGATGGCATAAGAGCTAACCCAAAATTTTTGTCCACCCATGGCTCTCCCTTGGGATGGCTTCCCTATCTATGTATACTAAAACAAGAGAGGGAAAATGCCATGCTACTTAGGTGATATCCTTACATTTCCTTTGACTTTCATAGCCCCAAAAGAGTCGATTTGTAGGGTCATTTATACCATAGAGGGTTTAAGTTCATTGAAGTATCAAAGAGATCCTCAATGATGTTAGTATCCATCCCCATGGAAGTGAAAATCCTTATTGAATTCACTATTTGAAGACATCTCTTCTTACTCTTTGGTCCTTTGCTGATCAGGAGCTCAGGACCAAGTGTCGTAAAATGGTCAAAAATGAAAGTGCTCAGAACTAGTTTGATCCTGAACAATGATTCTGGCGCCGCAAACGGTTCAAAAAACGGTCTCCGTATGCAGAAGTTATGCCAAAAACAAAATCACCCAATGACTCTTAATTTTTGAATTTTTTCAAAAAAAGAATATTCTTAAAAATATTCTTTTTGGGGCAACCAATGGCAGGGAGCCATGTGGCAAGCCCGGAGGCCGCCACGTGGCCCAGGGGACATCAGCATTATGGGTGCATATGTTCAAAATTTTGGTCGAATTGTGGTTTGAACCCACGACCTTTTACGTTCAAGGCATATGTTTTACCGTTGAATCACAAGAGCGGTTCTTGTTATGTGAGTGCAATGAAGTATACTTAAGGTTTAAAAATCTTTTGGGGCGGGAAAAGAAGGGGGCCAGCCCCCCATACCATGTGACCAGCGACCCATCACCAGGTGCCAATCCCTAACCGCCATCACATAACGGCATTGTTTAATGCAAGTGGTCACATGCGTTAAGTCCAGGAGATAACACGCAGTTTAAGCACAGTTCAACGGATAGTTAGCCCGAACAATCCGGCACAAAATCCAACAACAAACCGTCGTTCCGAATGTTTGGTCACATGCGCGAAGTTACCAGAGTTAACTGACAATCAAGTTGGCAGATTTTTGGCGGAGCGCACCAAAAATGGCGGAATTGCCTATTTGTCGGGGTTATCTGGCAGTTAGCGAGTTTTAACTGGAGTTTTTCTAGGGCTGACTGGAGAAACTTTAATGAGCCATAACTTTGGCTAGGAAAGTCCTTTTTGGACAAATTTTTATATTTTATTTTGGGTATCTTCGACCTTCTGAAGCCATTGGCACAGGTTTCACAGCCATCTGAGGTCGTTTGCAGGTGTTTTGCTTCGTGGAAGTTCCAGGAGCCACTAGGGCCAAATCAGTTTGGGAGCTACATTGGGAATTGTACAGCCAGTGAATGTAGAACGAAGGTCATTCCTAAAGGTTTTCAGTATTTTGAATCCATTTTTACAACTTGTTTTGCCTGTTGAGGCATTCTTCTCACTGTTTAGCTTCAAGGAAGCTTTCAGGGCCACTAGGGCCATTTCAGTGCTTGAGCTGTTTGGGGGCTATGTTCATCCATTTTTGGTGATTCAAAAGCCTATGTTTGCTATTTTCGACCTTCCGAGTCTAATGGAAGAGGTTTCAGAACCAATTAAGGTCATCTTCACCTCGAAAATCTCCATGCAAGTCTAAAGGGCCACCAGGGCTAGTTGGGGAAAGTACTGTATCAGGTACAATTTCACTGTTTAGTGCTTGGGAAAGAGCATGTTTAGCTAATTCCTATCTTCTGATTCTGTATTTACAATCAGATCTGTCTTTCGAGACACTTATATTCTTGTATTAGCCTTTGTAGCATTTTTAATACAAGAGGACAAGCCTAGTTGGAGAGGCTTGGTCCAGCAGATGTAGCCCAGAAGGGGTGAACTGCTTTATCATTTTGATGTCTTTATTTGCTGAATATGATATGCTAAACAAAACTGATATAAAGTGTTAAACAACAAATATACATAACTTGCATATACACAATCACCTATTCAGCTGTAGAAAGTTATTTGTCTTATTCTGCAAGACATGAAACTTCAAGTATGTGTATGTCAATGACTTCTAAGTGTTTACTTCGTTATTTCTTTAGGCAGAGCCTGTAGAGGGCCAGGTAGCCTCTGGAACTCATCCTCTCTTTAGAGGTGACATGTCCGGTGAATGCCCCTTCAGTCTATCTCTATATAAGAAATAAGAAGTTTTCACATTTTCAGAGGTCACTTGGAGTGTATAGCTCACATTTGAAATTATGGGAAATGGATACCTTGCACCCTTAAATAAGTACATTCCATTTTCAGATCAGATGGTATCAGAGCACTAGGTTTGCTTGATTGACATCACTAGCTTGATTGTGTAACTTGAAAGGTGTCCTAAGCAGTGTTGAAGATTGACTGCTTTATTATTCTGTAAACTACTTGTTTTTTGAGTTTGCTGAAGCTCTTTTGTTCATTTTTATAATGACAACTTCCATAAGTGAGTTCTCAAAATCTTCCTCCTTCACAAGATTTTTTGATGAAGGCTTGAGGCAAGAATTTTTCATCATGATGAATATGGTGAGAGAAATGTATGAGGATGAAAGAAAGAGCTCTAGACTTCAAGAGCAGTTGAATTTCATGAGGGAAGAGAAGCAATTGCTTTCTGACCAATTGCAGGAAATGGAAGGCCGACTTCATATTGCAAATATGAATCTGGAAAGGATGCATGAGTTGGAGACACAACTCTTTGTTTCCAAAGAAGCCTTAGCCAAGTATCAGCTTGAAGAAGAGGTTAACAATTATAGTTTGTCTTCAAATTCTTATAAGAATGTTTATGTTGGTTCTTTTGAGAAACATACCAGAGGCATAGGGTCCAAGTTGATGTCCAAAATGGGATATGAAGGAAAAGGATTGGG
>APFE031711311.1:93774-110387 GCA_000404065.3 Pinus taeda
ATTGAAGGGATTGATGGTGTTCCAAAAGGAGCTTCTTCTTCATTTGATTCACCTCCTCATGAAGGTAATGAAGGTGAAAGAGAAAGGTATAAATTTGATTTCAATCATATTTCCTTTGATCATGTAAAGAATGGTAAATTTCCACATAAGCATTGGAAAAGAATTGCATGTTCCTTTTGTGGTTTGGTTAACCATAGTGTTTCTAGATGTTGGAAAAGAATGGCAACATACATGAAACTTTTGAGGGAAAGGAGGCAAGAAGCCAAAGTTCCACTGAACAATGCAAATCATGCTGTCAAGAAGATGAACATGTGTTGCACTTATTGCCATAAGCAAGGACATACCTCTGAAAGGTGTTGGACTCTGAATGCAACAATGATTCCACGAAAGTTGAAGAAATTGGAGAAAGAGTATGGGAAGAATGGGAAGGAATTTTCATCATTGATATGTGTCAGGATGATACACATTTGATATCGATGTGCAGTTAAAGGAAGCGCCTTTGAAATGGATTGGTAAGAAATGGTTAGAATTCTTATCCAATTAAAGTTGCATGTCTTTTGATTGAATGCATTTCTTTGTTAAGGGAATGCAAGTTGCAGGATGGTAAAAGATGAGTATAATGCTCACTAGTTTTGCAGCAATGTATTTCATTTCAGCTCTTGTCACCCATATGTGTTTTTATTGGGTTGATGTACTTGTTGGTCTTTGCAAAAGGAGAGTTGAAGTTACACCTGTACATAGATGTTGTAGGTGTATTTGTCGAACTGTATATAGTTCATTGTACATGATACATGCATAGGTATTTGTAAATGTATCTTGTTGTTGGTCAACTAGTGTCGCTTGTGAGCACACTTTTACATTGTCGATTGTGTCACATGTTTCATCGACTTGTGTCGATTGTGCCACTTATGTTGTCGATTTGTGTTGATTGTGGTGCACATGTTTTGTCGACTTGTGTCGGTTGTGTACACATTTGCTATGTTGATGATTAAGTCCATTGTTCAACATATTTCAAGACAACTAGTTGCTGATGATTCTCTTGTTGCACAAGGTACCTTTGGTGTCATTTGGTGCAGGGAAGGAAATTCGTGCAAAGCAGTGCACAATCCCATGAGCTGGAAAAGCATGCATGCAAAGAGGGCTCAAATTTCAGCATGGGTCTCTATTTCTTTTGATAAGTTTTTGCAGCAAGTATCCCAAGAGTTTAGGATGAGCATTTGCAGTACATTCATCATGCTAGCCGGTAAAAGCCTTCTCATTTGGGAGGCAGCTCTTCTTCTGGAGCGGAAGTGCCATGGATGGGCATTGTGATAGTTGGAAAGCCCACATGTCCAGAGGAATATTTCAGCTCATATATCAACAAGCATCATTGCTGGTTTCTGCAAATTTTCAGATTTGTCTGGCGAAAGAACTTGGCCGGGATTCGACAAGTACTTGGCTTGTGCAACGAAAAGTTGCCATGACGACAGTTGATAAGGCATGACATTTTGGCATCAGTATGCTCTTTTGGCTGAATGGAAGAGGATATTTCTATTCCTCAAGTGCTGTATAGTTCAGTTTAGAGATTCAGTAAAATTTTGGGGACCAAAAGCCTTCTCATTTGGGAGGTGTGATTAGGAGCTCAGGACCAAGTGTCGTAAAATGGTCAAAAATGAAAGTGCTCAGAACTGGTTTGAACCTAAATGACTGGATAGAGCTCGTCTTCCTGATTCCGATGCCGTAAACGGTTCGAAAAACGGTCTCTGTATGCAGAAGTTATGCCAAAAACAAAATCGCCTAATGACTCTTAATTTTTGAATTTAAAAAAAAAAAGAATATTCTTAGAAATATTCCTTTTGGGGCAACCAATGGCAGGGAGCCACGTGGAAAGCTCAGAGGTCGCCACGTGGCCCAGGGGACATCAACATTATGGGTGCATATGTTCAAAATTTTGGTCGAACTGTGGTTTGAACCCATGACCTTTTCCGTTCAAGGCATATGTTTTACCATTGAATCACAAGAGCAGTTCTTGTTATGTGAGTGCAATGAAGTATACTTAAGGTTTAAAAATCATTTGGGGCGGGAAAAGAAGGGGGCCAGCTCCCCATACCATGTGACCAGCAACCCATCACTAGGTGCCAATCCCTAACCGCCATCACATAACGACATTGTTTAATGCAAGTGGTCACATGCGTTAAGTCCGAGAGATAACACGCAGTTTAAGCACAGTTCAACGGATAGTTAGCCCGAACAGTCCGGCATGACATCCAACAACAAACCGCCGTTCCGAATGTTTGGTCACATGCGCGAAGTTACCATAGTTAACTGACAGTCAAGTTGGCAGATTTTTGGCGGAGCGCACCAAAAATGGCGGAATTGCCTATTTGACGGGGTTATCTGGCAGTTAGCAAGTTTTAACTAGAGTTTTTTTAGGGCTGACTGGAGAAACTTTAATGAGCCATAAATTTGGCTAGGAAAGTCCTTTTTGGACGAATTTGTTTTTGATTTTGGGTATCTTCGACCTTCTGAAGCCATTGGCATAGGTTTCACAACCATTTGAGGTCGTTTGCAGGTGTTTTGCTTCGTGGAAGTTCCAGGAGCCACTAGGGCCAAATCAGTTTGGGAGCTGCATTGGGAATTGTACAGCCAGTGAATGTGGAATGAAGGTCATTCCTAAAGGTTTTTAGTATTCTGAATCCATTTTTACATCTCATTTTTCTTGTTGAGGCATTCTTCTCACTGTTTAGCTTCAGGGAATCTTTCAGGGCCACCAGGGCCATTTAAGTGCTTGAGCTGTTTGGGGGCTATGTTCATCCATTTTTGGTGATTCAAAAGCCTATGTTTGTTATTTTCAACCTTCTGAGTCTAATGGCAGAGGTTTCAGAACCAATTGAGATCATCTTCACCTCGAAATTCTCCATGCAAGTCTAAAGGGCCACCAGGGCCAATTGGGGAAAGTATTGTAGCAGTTACAATTTCACTATTTAGTGCTTGGGAAAGAGCATGTTTAGCTAATTCCTATCTTCTGATTCTGTATTTACAATCAGATCTTTCTTTCGAGACACTAATATTCTTGTATTAGCCTTTGTAGCATTTTTAATACAAGAGGACAAGCCTAGTTAGAGAGGCTTGGTCCAGCAGATGTAGCCCAGAAGGGGTGAACTGCTTTATCATTTTGATGTCTTTATTTGCTGAAGATGATATGCTAAACAAAACTGATATAAAGTGTTAAACAACAAATATACATAACTTGCATACACACATAATCACCTATTCAGCTGCAGAAAGTTATTTGTCTAATCCGCAAACATGAACTTAAAGAATGTGTATTTCAATGACTTCTAAGTGTTTCTTCGTTATTTCTTTAGGAGAAGCTGTAGAGGGCCAGGTAGCCTCTGGAACTCATCCCCTCTTTAGAGGTGACATGTCCGTGAATCCCTATGTCTATTCTTAAAAAGAAAAAGAAGTTTTCACACACATTTTCAGAGGTCACTTGGAGTGTATAGCTCACATTTGAAATTATGGGAAATGGATACCTTGCACCCTTAAACAAGTACATTCCATTTTCAGATCATTTGCTTGCAAATCATAGTTTTCCTAAACCTTCCTCCTCATCCTCAATTCTTCCTTTTTCAAGTAATTACCATGGCATCAATAAATGCTTCAACTCAACAATACTAAATTTTACACACCAATGTTAATGACAAGATGTGGAGTTATTTTGAAATCACTAATAATAAAAAGTTAAGATACTTCACATGTTTTCTTGATACTAATTTGGTTAATCAAAACTAATTTTCGAACATTATGAGTTGAAAGAACAAAAATACTATTACCAAAATTATAAACAATGCTCATAACATCATAATGACATTGGTAGTTGGACTAATCCAAAAACATCTTAACTAAATAAAATTGTAAAATTTGTAATACAAAGAAAATTTAATATACACACCATTTCTTTTTAACTAACTTTGCCCATAAAAAGGTAAAACATAATTACACTAATAGGGTGCCTGTTTTGGAATAGGGCTTCCAAAATTTTAATTTAATTATCAATAACTATTAGGTAGATGGTAGGGATTTAAACTCCACAGAATATTTTAGAATATTCATAATATTATACGAAGTCAAAGCTAAGATTCATCTCCAAAGTAGTTATGTCTTTATTTTCCTTTTTGTGCCGCTCTCTAGCCGAGTATAGAAGAGATGTTGTAATTTTATGTAAACATTTTGACTTGGTCAAATTACCAACGATTTTTAGACTCCAAGTTTTGAAAACCCATATTTTCTTCCATGTTATTAGTTTCTAATGTAACCTATTTAAAGGCATAGTATTAACATATAAACCAACCTAGATCCATCTTAACTCTGAATCTATCAAGTGTTGAGGAGGATCAAATCTCTCAAGGTGCAAACTTTTCCTCAAATTTTGCATTAAAAAAAAAGGTTTAGACCTTGAGAGATTTGATCCCTCTTAGTGCTTGATAGATCCAGAGTTAAGATGGATCTAGGTTGATAATTAAATTGATTAATTAAAAAAAATGTCATACAAACAAGTGCCATATGAAGTGAGTTATGATTTTTTGGGCATGTGGTATTGATAAGCCATGGTATTGTAACAAAGCCTATTTATAGACTACGAATATCCATGGAAAGTGAACGTAAATCTCCATGGTTAAGAATCTTGTTCTATGTTTTTTTAAATGTATATATGTTTAACCAATATATTAATTATTTTTATAATTAAAAAATAAATAATAATAATAATAATAATAATAATTGTGTCGAGAGGCACTTTCCAACCCAGTATGATAAAGATGTTGTAACATAATGTAATGTAAACATTTTAACTCGATCAAAATAAAATGAAATAATAATAAAAATAACCCTATAAAAATATAATAATTATAAAAAACAAAAATGACCCATGGTATTCATGTAGAATATAACCTATTTAAAGGGGGAAATTAAATAAACTTGGATCTATGTGACCCTTACATACCCTTGCCTCCTTGGAGCGCTAAGCATGATCTTCAGTTGCATCTAAACCTAAGTGAGCTAGTTGACCTATATGTTTGCAGCAAAAGGTAAACCTATATTTTTGTTTTATTGGTTTTCCTTGTGCTTTCATTTCAATCTAAGTGACCATAAAGTACTCATAGATAACAAATTTATGATCTTGGTTTTGAACTTGTAATTTAAAGGAATCTAAAAGGGTTGGAGCTTTTCGAGGATTACAACATTCAAGATCCTTGCGTTCTAATGATTCGTAGCAAGGATTATCTTCCTAAATTTTCAAGAATGAAGTATTACATGAGTACTGAGGTGCTCGAGTCCATTTTCTCCCACAACAATTTTTTAGACGAAGCGACTAAACTTGTAATTGGATTTTTAAAACAACACCTATGAGAGTGGATATAAATCAAACAAGAGCATGCAACACAACGAGTTTTAAATAATCACATGGGTCCTCTTTGTAAGTTTATTTTCAAAGAATTATATCTATCGGGTGTACCTGCCATCCAACAAGCTAACAGTGGTTCGTAGAGATAATTGTGGTTGAAGATAAATTGTTGATTATAGTATTATATGTCGATGAAACAGGTGATGAGAAGATGATAAAATCTTGCAAATAGGATCTTGCAAGAGAATTCGAGATGGACTTGGGGCTCATGCACTACTTTCTTGGTATGGAAGTATGGCAAGGAGATGGGGAATTATCTGTCTCTCAGGTAAAGAATGCCAATGAGATACTGAAGAAGTTCCACATGGAGAGCAGCAAGCCCATGGAGACTCCTCTAGTAGGTAATTGGAGGAAGGAAGACGCTACTTCAGGTGAAGTAGAGGAGGCTATTATTTATAGACATATTATGGGTTCACTTATGTATTTGGTGAACACACAACAAACATGTGTTTTGCAGTTGACCGGCTTAGTCAAGTCATGGTTAAGCCAACCAAACTCTATTGGAAGGCAGTTAAACATGTGTTGAGATACCTCAGAGACACCAATCAATTTGGTCTTTGGTACAAGAGAACAGAATGAGTGATGCTTCAAGGCTTCACAAATGCAGATTGGGAAGGGAGTCCATCCGATAGGAAGATCACGTCAGGGGGAATCTTTAATATTGGATCAACAAAAGTTTCTTGGTACAGCAGGAAGCAGAGATCAGTTCCACTCAGTTTAGCAGAAGCAGAGTACATGGCTACTAGTCAAGCAACTTGGGAGGCTATCTAGATGAGGAAGATCCTTATTGGGTTATTTGGTAAGGGAATGGATCATACAATGATTTATTGTGACAATCAGAATTGTATCAAACTCTCTGAGAATCCATTTTTCATGATTAGTCCAAGCATATCGACATCTGGTATCACCATCTACGAGATTGCATGCATAGGAGAATAATGTTGCTAGAGTACATTCCTATAGAGGAGAAAGATGTAGATATTTTGACAAAGGCATTGTCAAGATGCAAATTTCGAGTTTCGCAGAGGCAGGATCATGGTAACAGATAATCCCTTTCTTATTGAGAGTGAGTGTTGAAAATGCAACAAGAAAATCCTAATTTAATTTTTCCTTGAATTAAATTAGGAATTAAATTGTAATTCCACATCTCATGACAACTTGTAATAGTTAACTAAGTTAATTTGACTTAGTTATATTAGTTAAATTCTAGTTGGAGGTCTAACTACAGTCATGTAGAGCGTCTTCTACAATTAAGAGCACTAGTTGAGTTTATTTTGAGTTGTAATGATTTAATTTAGTCCAACTAAGTTAAAGTCAGTTAAACTAGTTCCAATTGATGGAAGAATTAGAGGGAGATCTAGTAGTGAGGTGTAACCAGTAGTAGTGGGGTGTAACCAACAACACTGGCATGTAACCAACAGTAGTGGGGTGTAACTTACTATAGTGGGGTGTAACCTGCATTGATCAGTAAACTGAAGATTCACTCATATTTAACTCATGCATGTAAGATTAGAGAAAGGTCCAGTTGAGATTGGAGTTTAGGGATAGTGTATTATCAGTTGTATAATAATCTAAATCGTACAGGTGGTGTATGCAATCAGAGGAAGGCCTATGAGGATTGCGCAATTCATAATTGTGGAATTTCCCAATTAAATATGGGTTAATTCCCAAGGGAATAGTGTAAGGAAATAGGAGCTTGGTAGGCAACATAATTGGCTAAGTATTGGATCGAGCTTGTTTAGAAATCATTGATATAGATAGAGATAGTGCAGAGGTTGCTAGGGATTGAGAAAATCAATGTAATCTTCTCGTATTTTCTGATTAATGCAATATACAGATAACTGGGGTTTTTAGGTGTGGCTTTGCCCAGAAAATCATTGTGTTATGTGTGATTTAATTCTTTCTCTTATATGCTTCATGATTTCATCTATCGTTTATTATTTCCGCTGATGAGTAGAGTAGATTCAAGTCAATTGTTTTAGCATATTACAATCTTTAGTTTGAATCTACAAGGAATTTCTACAAACAACACTATAAAAAGACCCGTAACACTTGAGGGAGCCCCCTCTAGTTTGTGCGCCATCTTGAACCTAAAGTTTGGTCGAGTTGGTTTCTCGATGTAGTTTCCAGCCAAGAATTGCCTTCAAGGAACATATACAATAGGTGGTTTGGGAAGTATTATGAGGGCAATCCCTAAAGAGATCTGCATGTTCATGACATTTCCTGCATCTAAAAGGTATGTGTTCATAATCGATGCTCTGGAGCCACACTTCATCTTTGAATACTAGTTTGATGGATTTCGGAAGAGCGCCTCAAACATCTAAGTAAACACACATGCGAGCATATGATATGTAGTTTTCAAGTCTAGTTCCTTCAGAAATTTTTTTATATTCTGCTCTTTCATCCCCTATGCCTTTGAGAACAAAGGGAGACCAATAATTTGTGGGAAAAGAACCCTTGTGAAATCCTCCTTTTCAACGGTGAAGTTATATCTCCAATAACGCATGTAGATACCAACCAAGTTGAAGAAGTAGGGACCTCCTTCAAAGATACAATCCTTTTCCTCCAAAAGATCTAAAATCACTATGAAGAACCCTTTTGAGCCTAGTTGAAGCATGATCTCTCCCTTCGGGCACCATTTCATTAGGATCCACCAGTTAAGGGTTTTCTCTGTAGGAAAGAAGCCCATGAACTTACAAATGATTGCATTTTGTTGCATATAATCCCTGTAAGTTGCAAAATTCAGGTCCATGATCTCTAGGGTGTGTATCTTCTTTGTTTTGGGCTTGCATGGATTGATAGTTTGCGACATAGTTTATATAATTTCCACAAAATTATGATATGCTAATATGAGCAGTCTAAAATAAAATTTATTCTCACATAAACATAAAATTTCTCTAGTAGTTGCAACTGAAAAGGAACAAAAATATAAGCATAGTCACACAATAAAACACATTGTTTTTCTAGGGAACCCAATTGGGAAAAACCTCTGCTTCATGAGAATTTTATTGATAGAAAAACTGAGCAGTTGATCTCTTATAATACATTGCTTCAATAGAGAAAACAAATTGATCTCTCAGCCTTGAACTAGGCTTGAAAACACCTGCAAAAATATTGATCTCTGCTCCTCTATCAATCTTGTGCACAAGCTTCTCTTGTGCACTCTTCCTCTCACAAGATCCACGCACAAAATTGTGCTTCCTATTGCTTGGTCTCACTAACTCGTGCTCACCAAAACAATGATTAAACTCGTGTCTTCATCCCTTCTTTTATAGGCAATTTGAATAGTTAAAACAATGAGTTTTCTAGTTAAGGAATTGAACTAGAGCTTTTCTAGTTAACAAAAGTCAACAAAACTAGTTAATTGGATCCTCCTAAAATTTAGGAAGCTAACTCCACTTAATCTTTCAGTTCCCAATTTAACTCACACTAGAAGATCAAAACTTTAACTTCAAACTCAACACATCAATTAATTGCCTCATCCACTCCTAATTTTTAGGGAAACTCCTAAATTTTAGGGACTTGACCATGCACAAAAAATAACTTGACTTTGACTCCTTGAATTAAGGCACAAATTAAGGAATCAATTTTCTCGCTAATTTTCAACGCTCCCTCTTAATTAGGAAGTTGTTCCTGTAAGAACCTCATCTATCTGGATATATCTTCAGCTCTACCAAGTTCTTTGTTGCTGCAGCTGCTCCCTCTAAACTAGAAGGCTTGCCTACTTTATTTTGTGGAACCTGCTTTGAAGACATGATCTTTCCCACCATGTTCTACAAGTCCATAATCTGCCACTATCAATGATCACAACTCCTTTTATGTCGCTAAACTTTGGCTCAATGATATACCCACTAGCAGCTTTCTAGCTCCATTAAGAAGTCTACAAATAAGATCTTCTAGATTTTCCCTGAACTACGGTTCCATCAATCTGCCTCCTAACAATCCATGGTTCCTTTCATGCATATTGTACTTGGGGCCTTCAAGTTGTTGCATACTGCATACGAAATTCATTGTTCATAACTACATTTGTGAACAATACTTAGCCATCCATATCTGCCCAATCTCTATGGCATATCAATTGCTATTATCACTCTTCTTAGGGCTTTCAGATCTACCCACATACAATCACTCCTTGACTGATCTACGACTTTTGCAACAAGCCCTCTTATATTTGATTTGTCAAACACCAAACCAGTGAACTAGGGAAGCAAAACAAACCCACTTGAATGCTCTTGGCTACTCCAAAAGTCAATCCTTAGGGTATAAAAATACAATCCACTTGTTGTGACAAGTCTACCACTTGTCTAGGGAAACTAGATAGCCACTAACAGGGTTCCAACACATTGTACATAGGTTGCTACATAACTGTTGTTCAATACTCTGCACAACCCTCATCACCTAACATTCAATCAACATAAAACTTGGAAGAAAAATCACCAACCTGAGATCAAACCTCCTTCTCCTTATGCGAGATGCACTTGTGATGACCCTTAAATCTTTTCCAACTGCTTCGATACCATGTAGAATTTCCACGAACTGATCTGCTAATATGAGCAATCTGAAATAAAATTTCTCCTCACATAAACACAAAATTTATCTATTAGATGTAGTAGAATATGAACATAAATAAAAGCACAATCACACAATAAAACAAATTATTTTTCTAGGGAACCCATCTAGGGAAACTCTCTGCTCGATGAGAATTTTATTGATAGAAAAATTGAGCTATTGATCTCTTATAATATAGTGTTTCAATAGAGAATACAAATTTATTTCTCAACCTTGAACTAGGCTTGAAAACACCTGCAAGAATATTGATCTCTGCTCCTCTACCAATCTTTTGCACAAGCTTCTCTTACGCACTCTTCCTCTCACAAGCTCCACAAACAAACTTGTGCTTCCTATTGCCCGGTCTCACCAACTCATCCTCACCAAAACAATGATTAAACTTGTGTCTTCATTCTTTCTTTTAAAGGCAACTTGAATGGTTAAAATTAGTGAGTTTTCTAATTAAGGAATTGAACTAGAGATTTTGCAGTTAAAAAATTCAACATAACTAGTTAATTTGATCCTTCTAAAATTTAGGAGGATAACTCCACTTAAGCTTTCAATTCCCAATTTAACTTACACTAGAAGATCAAAATTTGACCTTCAACTTCAACACATTAGTTAACTGCCTCATGCACTCCTAATTTTTAGGGAAACTCCTAAATTGTAGGAACTTGACCATGCATAAAAAGGAACTCGACTTTTACTCCTTGAATTAAGGCACAAATCAAGGAATCACTTTTCTCTCTAATTTTCAATAAAGTTTGAGCTTTTCTGCTGGAGCTTGTAGGTTGAGAGTTTGACTGTTTATCATTACTTTTCCTTGGTCCTCCCTCTCTTGAGTGATTGGAAATAAACTTCTTGAAGGTGGTTAGATTTTTAAAAAAACAAGACTCTGGCTCCTTACCCTTGCCAGCTATTATTTTGCGAAAGGAGGGGAACTCTGGACCCCCTTCTCACATTGCCATGGTAACGTTCAAAGCAGAACACTGGGTCGAGTCCTTAGCTTGTCTCCCACTTAGTTGACTTATGAGGAATGATGAAGTTTTCCCCCAATTTTTTTCCCCTTAAATGTGTCCTTTATTTTATATTATTTATTTTATTTTATTTTTTCTCATGTAACAATATTGCATGCAAAATAAACTCAGAGTGCTTTGTGTTAATTGATTTGGCCCCCACCTACTCCTTCACACTCCTTGTCCTCTATCATGACTAAATAATAACAACCCACTTTCTCGAGTCTTTTTCACTTTTGTTTTGTTCCTCTACCACACATGTGGATGTCTTGGTGGAATAATTAAGGCCATAGTTAGATGTTACTAAGTTTGGCTATAAAAACCTTTTCCTCCTCACTCTTTTAATGTTTTCTTAAGATAGAATAGGTTCAAAGTGTAAGGTTAGAGAGTTGCATACTTGTGCCCTACCTGGTTGTGCCTTGTAGGTGATGCTGGAGTTATTGATTTGACGATTTGGAATTTTGATGTGACTACAGGAACTTTGATGTAAATGTTTGAATTCCTCCTGATGGTTCTGAAGTGGTTAGTGATGTAATATGTAAGCTTCTTTAGTCCTTCCATTTCCTTTGCAAGTGCTTTGTATTTTTTTGTTGCTGAGGGAATTTACCTAGTCCAGGTTGTCAGAGAACTGGTGTTGTAGTCGACCTGATGTTGCTACTTTTTGATGATGAAGGGTCTAATAACAGTCTACAAGAAATCCTGTAACTTCTCATATAAGTTTTCTAAGCCTCCTAAAGTGTTGTGGTATTCAAAGTCCTTGGATTAGTGCTACAAATTCAATCTTGTAGGGTTTATGTATGCTACTATAGGACTGTGGGTCTTCCTGTAGCAACTAAAGAGGCCCCTCAGGTTAATAATTTTCTCTAAATGTGGCCTTCAAAATTTTTGATAACTCATGGTGAAATTGTTGTTGGTGGTTGGAGAGTCTTCCTACGATGTTAATGGGTGAAAAATATGTGGAGGATTGATTTTTTGATGGACGGTTAGTGGTAAAACGGTGAAAAAGTGAAATCTAATGGATTGGATAGGTGTTAGGGCTTCCATATGTTTCCTCTCCTGCCCTCACGTGAAAAAATTTAAGTCTTCACCTCCTCTCTATACTTGAAAACTTCCTGTAGCAATAAAGGGACCTTCCTATAGTAGTTTAGGCCCATGGACAATAGAAAGGAAGGAAGTATGGAAATGATGGAGAAATTTTATAAAGGATGAAGAAGGTGCGGAGAAGCTTTTCCTTGCTTGATATGTGTATGTTTTCAAATCTAGACTGTAGTGTCCACTTCTTGTAGTAGAATTGTTTAGCCAATATCTCTCAAACGATAGATTGTATTCACCTAAAATTTTTTGAGCATATTACTATCATCCTTATGCATCTCCCCATAAACAATCTCAGTCAATGGATGCACGAATCTTAATAAAAACGAGAAATGGTTGTAGGTGATGGTGGCCAATTTCTTGAAAAATATACACTAAAATTTGGTAAAAAAAATTGAGCATGTTACCAGCATCCTTATGCATCTCCCCATAAAAAAATATCAGCCAATGGATGCAAGGTTTACGAGATATGGTCAAGACGAATTTTTCCTTGTGTTTTTTACCAATTCTGGAATATCTTGTAGCAGCACAGAACTTTCCTGTAGCAACTCAGGACAACGAGAAAAATGAATGGGAAAGGTTAGGGAATGATGGGTGAATGTTGGAAATGGATGACAATGATGGATTGACCTATCCATGGCCCTGTTGAAGCATCTTGTAAAAGGAGGTGAAAGCTCAAGTTTGATTTCCCTTGAATAGATGCATGCTTTTGTCATCAACTTATTCTTATGGTGCTAACTTGCTTTTGTTGCTTGCGTAAGTTGGGGGAACACTTGCATACATAAAAAAGAGATACCTGGAGCAAAGAATATTTTTTTTCTTCCATTTTTTTCTCTTTTTTTTCTAGGCTTATTGGATACCTCAATGAGGTTTTCAACCAGTGGGTATGCCTAAGCACCTATGAGGAGGTTTTCACCTAGGATGTTGTTTCCGTTTTTTTTCTTTTTTTCCTTTTTTCAACCCACTAACCGCCTCATATAGGTTTCTAATTAGTGAGCCATTCTCAAGCGCCTCAAAGGAGGTTTTCACCTGAAAATTTATTTTTCCCTTCTTTTCTTTTTTCCTTTTTCCCCTTATTTATTTATTTATTTATTTTTTTTCTATCGTACTCTACTTGAAAAAAATATAAAAATAAATCTTTCAAGTATAGGAATACTTCCAATTGAGCCATGTGCATACCAAGATGGCAAATAAACTCATATGCAAGTTTGAAATATATGCTCTGAAATATACCATAATACGAGAGATCAGTTTTTTTGAATGAGATGACATCAAGAATTGATGAAGAGGAGCATGGTGCCCCAACTTAATGATTGTCTAGAACCAATGTTCAATATAGTTGTGATGCCCTTGGTTCTCTTGCTCATCTAGATCACCCTCAATGTCCTCTTCTTCCATGACATTAAGGTTTTTTACTTTTTGTTGATTAGTCTCTTGAACACATAAATAATCTTATGATAAGCACAATAGAAATTCTTCAATCTCATATTCCAATGTTTGCTCTCCATCAAATGTGGTCCATGATTCTTTAGTCTCCTCTGGATCTTCTTCTTTTGGATGTTGTTCTTCAATGACAACAAGGGGATATTGTTTTTGCAATATTTTTCTTGATCTAATATGAATATCATTTAGATCACCTCAACATTGTAAGTGGGTTGAGTTACTTTATTGTTTGGGTTCGGAAATGGTTGTGAAGGCAGTTGAGTGGGAGTGGATCTTTAAGTTGGATGTGGTTTAGGCTGTGGTTGTGGTGGAGGTGGATGGTATGAAAACATTAAGTTTGGTATGGAGGATATTGAGGAAAAGATTTAGGACATTGTGGATTTCTTCCATAAGGTCCTTACTTGGTTTTGGGGTTGAGATGGCCAATGTTGCCAATGAAAGGGTGTGTTCCAATTACTTTGAGATTCTTGTGCATAACTTTGAAATTGTGAATTAGAATCTTGCATCATACTGGGTTGACTAGGTTGCCATGGTCTTCTTGGAGCTACATAATAGAGTCGCTTTGGTATTTGATTTTCTCCATTTTCCTCTTGGTAAACTTCCTTCAACCCTCGTAATGATGCACAATCTTTAGTAGCATGTGATTTTGCACAGATAACACAAATTTCAACATTCTCTTTTTCCTTATCTTTCATTCTTAACATATCTATTTATTCACTTATATTGCTAAGAATTTTTGTTTTAAAATTATTTAGTGAATTCCCAAATTTAGCTTGACTTACCGATCTTGATGTCGATTTACTTACTCTTGCCCTTCCTCTTGATATGTGCTTACATATTCCACAAATTTCTTCAAATGATAGTTGATATACATCCCCTCTACTCATTATATCAAGGAGATCAACCCACTCATTTTTTATTGTTCTAAGTAAGAGGGGTTTTAGTGTATCAAACCCTAAATTATGTAGTTTTTCCCTCTTAATATTATACATAAATCTCTCTATCAAATCCTTAAGGCTCTCATTTTTTTTGAGTCATTCTAAAGATTTCCTCTGTAAGATCATGATATATACAATAACCTTTATATTTTTCTAAAAATATCTTTTACATGTCATTCCATGATCTTATTGAATTAGTACCTAAACTCATGAACCATTTAAGAGCTTTATCCTTCAATGATGCCTGAAAAATATCACTTTTTTTAGTGTTTAATAAGTAACCATAAGATCTAAAAAGTATTTCAAATTCAAAAATAAAGGTTTTCAGGTCTTCTGGTCTCATACCATGGAAATTGAGAAGAATACATGGAGGGATGTTCTTCATATGAATGTTTATATTAGTATCCTGAATAGGAAATCCAAGAGGATCTTCCTCATTGTCATCATCTCCATGAATTTCTTTTACCTTCTATGCTACCTCTTCTTATTATACTTGCAAAAGTAGGCAGTGATGTGGTTCCTATTGCACCACATTATCAAGTGGGGGGTTTGTGGTATTGGAGAAGTATTTTTCTGTTTTGTGAATTTTGAATGCTAATGTAATGAAATTTTATATTTTTGGAATGAATAATTCCTAATGCAATTTTTTTCTTTTTTGTAGAAAGTAAAAGAAGTGAATCAATTAGGGAACGATACAAGGCATACTTTGACCCCTCCCCAACAACGACTGATCAGAAGCTTAGGATCAAGTGTCGTAAAATGGTCAAAAATGAAAGTGCTCAGAATTGGTTTGAACCTAAACGACCGGATAGAGCTTGTCCTCCTGATTTCGGCACCGCAGACGGTTCGAAAAATGGTCTCCGTATGCAGAAGTTATGCCAAAAACAAAATCACCGAATGACTCTTAATTTTTGAATTTTTTCAAAAAAGTTAAAAAAAGAATGAGGTCGTTTGCAGGTGTTTTTGCTTCGTGGAAGTTCCAGGAGCCATTAGGGCCAAAATAGTTTGGGAGCTGCATTGGGAATTGTGCAGCCAGTGAATGTGGAACAAAGGTCATCCCTGAAGGTTTCCAGTGTTCTAAATCCATTTCTACAACTCGTTTTGCCTGTTGAGGCATTTTCCTCATTGTTTAGCTTCATGGAAGCTTTCAGGGCCAAAAAGGCCATTTCAGTGCTTGAGCTGTTTGGGAGCCGTGTTCATCCATTTTTGGTGATTCAAAAGCCTATGTCTGCTATTTTCGACCTTTTGAGTCTAATGGTAGAGGTTTTAGAACCAATTGAGGTCATCTTCACCTCGAAATTCTCCATGCAAGTTAAAAGGGCCACTAGGGCCAATTGGGAAAAGTACTGTATAAGGTATAATTTCACTGTTTAGTGCTTGGGAAAGAGCATTTTTAGCTAATTCCTATCTTCTGATTCTATATTTACAGTCAGATATGTCTTTTGAGACATTCATATTCTTGTATTAGCCTTTGTAGCATTTTTAATACAAGAGGACAAGCCTAGTTTGAGAGGCTTGGTCCAACAGATGTAGCCTAGAAGGGGTGAACTGCTTCATCATTTTGATGTCTTTATTTGTTGAAGATGATATGCTAAACAAAAATGATATAAAGTGTAAAACGGAAAATATACATAACTTGCATACACACATAATCACCTATTCAGCTGCAAAAAGTTATTTGTCTTATTCCGCAAGACATCAAACTTCAAGTATGTGTATGTCAAAGACTTCTAACTGTTTACTTCTTTATTTCTTTAGGCAGAGCCTGTAGAGGGCCAGGTAGCCTCTGGAACTCATCCTCTCTTTAGAGGTGACATGTCCAGTGAATGCCCCTATATTCTATCTTTGTATAAGAAATAAGAAGTTTTCAGATTTTCAGAGGTCACTTGAGTGTATAACTCACATTTGAAATTATGGAAAATGGATACCTTGCACCTTAAACAAGTACATTCCATTTCTAGATCAGATGGTATCAGAGCTCGGGTTGAGCATTTGTTTGTGCAAAAGGTGTTAAAGCAGTGTAAGAGATTGACTGTTTTATTTGTTGCAAATGGTTGCTTGAATAAGAAGGGTTTTTTGTTTGACATTTGGTTAAAGCTTGTCATTTGATTGAAAGCTTTGAGAACTCTT
>APFE031711311.1:110862-124851 GCA_000404065.3 Pinus taeda
GGTCCAAGTTGATGTCCAAAATGGGATATGAAGGAAAAGGATTGGGAAAACATGCACAAGGTATAGTTGAGCCAATAATGGTTGAGGTAAGGCCTAAGAATTTGGGTCTTGGCTATGGACAATCTTATGGAGAAAGTTCCAAAGTAGCCATGAAGGCAATTGAAACAGTTTCTAGAAGGAGTTTCATTTCAAGTTCTCTATCTCAAGGTTGTAAAGGTTGTATCCTTGAGGAATGCAATAGTTTGAAAATACCTTGCAAGAAGAAGGTGTGCATAAGAATGCACTTGAACAAGAGAATTGTGAAAGCTCTAAAACCATTGAAGGGATTGATGGTGTTCCAAAAGGAGCTTCTTCTTCATTTGATTCACCTCCTCATGAAGGTAATGAAGGTGAAAGAGAAAGGTATAAATCTGATTTCAATCATATTTCCTTTGATCATGTAAAGCATGGAAAATTTCCACATAAGCATTGGAAAAGAGTTGCATGTTCTTTTTGTGGTTTGGTTAACCACAGTGTTTCTAGATGTTGGAAAAGAATGACAACATACAGGAAACTTTTGAAGGAAAGGAGGCAAGAAGCCAAATTTCCATTGAACAATGCAAATCATGATGTCAAGAAGATGAATATGTGTTGCACTTATTGCCATAAGCATGGACATACTGCTGAAAGGTGTTGGACTCTGAATCCAACAATGCTTCCACGAAAGTTGAAGAAATTGGAGAAAGAGTATGGGAAGAATGGGAAGGAAGTTTCCATCATTGAGATGTGTCAGGATGATACACATGTTGATATCGATGTGCAGTTAAAGGAAGCGCCTTTGAAATAGATTGGTAAGAAATGGTTAGAATTCTTATCCAATTAAAGTTGCATGTCTTTTGATTGAATGCATTTCTTTGTTAAGGGAATGCAAGTTGCAGGATGGTAAAAAATGAGTATAATACTCACTAGTTTTGCAACAATGTATTTCATTTCAGCTCTTGCCACCCATATGTGTTTTTATTTGGTTGATGTACCTGTTGGTCTTTGCAAAAGAAGAGTTGAAGTTACACCTGTACATAGATGTTGTAGGTGTATTTGTCGAACTGTATATAGTTCATTGTACATGATACATGCATAGGTGTTTGTAAATGTATCTTGTTGTTGGTCGACTAGTGTCACTTGTGAGCACACTTTTACATTGTCGATTGTGGTGCACATGTTTCATCGACTTGTGTCAATTGTAGCAGTTATGTTGTCGACTTGTGTCGATTGTGGTGCACATGTTTTGTCGACTTGTGTCGGTTCTGTACACACTTGTTATGTTGATGGTTGAGTCCATTGTTCAACATATTTCAGGACAAATTGTTGTTGATGATTGTCGTGTTGCACAAGATGCCTTTGGTGTCATTTGGTGCAGGGAAGGAATTTGGTGCAAAGCTGCACAATTCTATGAGCTGGAAAAGTATGCATGCAAAGAGGGCTCAAATTTCAGTATGGGTCTCTATTTCTTTTGAGAAGTTTTTGCAGCAAGTATCCCAAGAGTTTTGGATGAGAATTTGCAGTGCATTCAGCATGCTACAACCGGTAAAAGCCTTCTCATTTGGGAGGCAGCTCTTCTTCTGGAGCAGAGGTGCCATGGATGGGCATCGTGATAGTTGGCAAGCCCACATGTTCAGAGGAAGATATCAGCTCATATATCAGCAAGTATCATTGCTGGTTTCTACAAATTTTCAGTTTGTCTGACGAACAAGCTTGGTCAGGATTCGACAAGTACTTGGCTTATGCAGCAAAAAGTCGCCATGACGACAGTTGATAAGGCGGGACATTTTGGCATTAGTATGCTCTTTTGGCTGAATGGAAGAGGATATTTCTGTTCCTCAAGTGTTGTACAGTTCAGTTCAGAGATTCAGTAAGCTTTTGGGGACCAAAAGCCTTCTCATTTGGGAGGTGTGATCAGGAGCTCAGGATCAAGTGTCATAAAATGGTCAAAAATGAAAGTGCTCAGAACTGGTTTGAACTCAAATGATCGGATAGAGCTCGTCCTCCTGATTCCGGCATCGCAAACAGTTCGAAAAACGGTCTTCGTATGCAGAAGTTATGCCAAAAACAAAATCACCCAATGACTCTTAATTTTTGAATTTTTTCAAAAAAATTTAAAAAATAAATAAATATTCCGCAGAATATCCTTTGGAATATTCCATTTGGGTAGCCAATCATAGGTTGCCACGTGGTAGGCTCGGAGGCCGCCACATGGCCCAAGGTGACATCAGCATTTATGGGTGCATATGGTTAAAATTTTGGTGGGGTTGTGAATTGAACCCACGACCAATCAAACAACATTACAACACTTTACCAATGCACCACACGGACCACACTTGTTTAACATGTGGAACAAACTTGTGTTAAAGTTTGAATTGGTTAAGGGCGGGGCCCAAGGGAGCCAGCCCCCACGCATATGACCATAGTGTGCAGAACCAGGGCATAAACTCCTAACCGCAAGCACAACAATCAACGGTCACGACTTGGGTATTACGTGGTCACATTCACGTTAAATGCGGAAACCACAACCATTTTACCAACCGTGCCATTAAAATTTGGCACATAATCCAACACAGACCGCCGATTCCGAAGATCCCGTTCACATGCGTGAGTAACACAACAGTTAGGTGGCAGTTAAGATGGCGGGAATAATGGCGAAGCGCCAAATTTGGGCGGTCCCACCATAATTGGCGGAGCTAACTGGCCCCAACTACAGTTAGCTGGAGTGATTCTAGGGCAAACTGGAGGAAATCTTCAACGAGCCATAACTTTGGCTAGGAAAGTCCTTTTTGGATGTTTTTTTTTTTGGTATCTTCGACCTTATGAAGCCATTGGCACAGGTTTCACAACCATCTAAGGTCATTTGCAGGTGTTTTTGCTTCGTGGAAGTTCCAGGAGCCACTAGGGCCAAATCAGTTTGGGAGCTGCATTGGGAATTGTGTAGCCAGTGAATGTGGAACGAAGGTCATCCCCGAAGGTTTCTAGTATTCTGAATCCATTTCTACAGCTCGTTTTTCCTGTTGAGGCATTCTCCTCACTATTTAGCTTCAGGGAATCTTTCAGGGCCAAAAAGGCCATTTCAATGCTTGAGCTGTTTGGGGGTTGTGTTCATCCATTTTTGGTGATTCAAAGGCCTATGTCTTCTATTTTCGACCTTCTGAGCCTAATGGTAGAGGTTTCAAAACCAATTGAGGTCATCTTCACCTCGAAATTCTCCATGCAAGTTTAAAGGGCCACTAGGGCCAATTGGGAAAAGTACTGTATAAGGTACAATTTCACTGTTTAGTGCTTGGGAAAGAACATGTTTAGCTAATTCCTATCTTCTGATTTTGTATTTACAGTCAGATCTGTCTTTCGAGACATTCATATTCTTGTATTATCCTTTGTAGCATTTTTAATACAAGAGGACAAGCCTAGTTTGAGAGGCTTGGTCCAACAGATGTAGCCCAGAAGGGGTGAACTGCTTCATCATTTTGATGTCTTTATTTGCTGAAGATGAAATGCTAAAAAAAACTGATATAAAGTGTAAAACAACAAATATACATAACTTGCATACACACATAATCACCTATTCAACTGCAAAAAGTTATTTGTCTTATTCCGCAAGACATCAAACTTCAAGTATGTGTATGTCAAAGGCTTCTAAGTGTTTACTTCGTTATTTCTTTAGGAAGAGTTTGTAAAGGGCTAGGTAGCCTCTGGAACTCATCCTCTCTTTAGAGGTGACATGTCCAGTGAATGCCCCTATAGTCTATCTCTGTATAAGAAATAAGAAGTTTTCACATTTTCAAAGGTCACTTGAGTGTATAACTCACATTTGAAATTATGGAAAATGGATACCTTGCACCGTTAAACAAGTACATTCCATTTCCAGATCAACGACGCCAAAAAGTGATGAGCCCCAGTATTGCAATAAGAATGTCATAACTCCAAAATGATTGTTGAGGTTTGCATCTTGGCTTGCCATTGAGGACATTCATATCATTAGGGACTCCAAATCTCTCATAGATTGGGTAAAGGGTAGATCCTCCTTGACTGTTCCTTCATTATTCCACCAGTTTCAGTGGATTCTGCATTTGAGGGATTCATTCTCCCATATACAATTTTCCCACATCTATTAGGAATAGAGCTCTGTGGCTGACCATATCTCAAAACGCGGTGTTTCGTCGACGCCAAGATTCTTTCATTTCAGCTTCCTAGTCAATGACGTGATCGATTCATTAGGTGTCTTCCCTGTCCTCTTGCCTCTCTTCTACTATTGCCCAAGTATGTCTTTACTTTTCTGGTTTTCGGTTGTTTTGGCAGCAATTTTTGTCTTCTTTTTGGTTTCCACAAGGGTTGTATTTTGTGTTAGTGGTGACGTCTAGTTTTGGTTCATGTATTGTTACAATTTGGGCCTTCATTTCTGGAGTGGTATCAGGTCTGTATTTTTTGGTTTGTTTGCTTTTTTTACTAGGTTTCAAGTTCTCATGATTTATGTAACGACTTTTATATTAAATAAAGTAGTTAGTTTTTTTTGCTTGAGAAGAAAAACTCCTAAGGTGATCAACATTAATTATCAACCCGAGGTTCATACAAACTTAAGAAGTGTCAGTACTATGTGTGCAACCTGCAATGTGTCATTCTTTTACTGATCTGATGCAATGAAATGAATTAAGATGAACATAGACCACTATGCTACATGAAACACTTGGGAAATTATATAAACAAAAACAGACCTATTCTAACTTTGCAAGAAAATAAGTGACTTGAACCTATACTATTGTAGAGAATTAAATGTTGGTTGGTGCTCAAATTATCATGGTAACTGAGGACAACCTGAGACCACACCATTGAGGATCTTAGATCCTCCCGTTCTGGGTAACAAGAGCTAACCTCCCTTTCACCACCGAGGGTATTCCCTAATGATGATCAAAATTGAATAGTCATTGGAAAGTAGTGTGAATAATTAAATAGATTTTCTAATTAAAAAATAAATAAGCCAAATTATTGAATAAAGAGTATTTTAAATAAAATAATGTTTTTTTGGGAAAGAGAGATGGAAGGTACATAACTCATGAAAACTTCATTAATGACAAATGAGGTAAATTAATATATATCATAATTCACAAAGGATGGTGAGAAATAAAATTAAAATTGAAGAAAATAAAGATATTAAAGCACACCCATATTAAATATATTTAACTGAACTATGTGGTTTAAAAAACATGACATCAAATATTATTATTATTATTATTATTTTTTAACAAAGTCGGTTGCTATATTAGTGGTTGAAAAAAGAAGGGGAGTCCAGGCTCCTGAGGTACATTAGGTGTCGGTGACAGCTTGGATCAAGAGAGTTACAAAATGAAGATTTCTCCTTGATCCTTTTTCTACTAGTTCTGCTTCTATCATTACCTGAGCTACTATAAATTCTTACATATTGAGACATGCAGAGTTGACATTTGCAAAACATTTTAATCTATGACAATATGACTGATTTGCCTTGCGGTGGATTCCTCCAGTTGCTAATCCACTCCATCTTGTTTGGCACTTGAAGAGCTGATGGCTACATTATTTTTCTTTTCCATCATATACTGCAAGATGGAAATCAATTCTTTCGCATGGTTGCATCGGTTTGATAGTTGACTGAACTGTTCGTGGAGAGAGGCAACCCTGTGCAGAAAGAGGTCTATTTCAGCTCTGTATTTCTCGTTCAATATGCGGTTCTGGTCTTCAAGTCTCATCTCCAAGATCCTCTGCTGATTCTCCAGGATGCGCTGCTGAGCCCTGACTTCTTCTAATTTTGCTTGCAAGTCTGCGCAGTGCAGACAATCTTCGTTGCGGGCCATGAGAGAGGTTGTAAAAGGCTAGGATGAAAAGCAGAAGTAACCAATGATAAGGGGAAGGCACATAATGCGGACAACAGGAAAGACTGTAGTCTCAACAGAGATTTGGAGAGCCTGAAATCGCCTGGGTGCGCAAAGATTACAAAGTCTGGGGCCTCTTGAAGAGGGTAAAAGCCTGAGGATCGGAGAGGCGCGAAAGGGGCAGAGATTGCTTCTTGAGCGGGCAACAAAAATCAGCCAGAGAAAAAGCGCTTGAATACAGAGGCAAAAATCAGGCAACAGGGGATGGAGAGTTGAATGCTTGTGAGAGAGCGCTGAGGGGAAAGAAGATAAGCACAGAGAGGGTGAAGGATGCCCCTGAAGCGAGCTACACTATGATGCCTGCGAGGGAGCACTTGGGAACGAAGGCGAAGGGAGGCAGAGATCAAGCAACAAGGGAGGGAGAGATGAGCGCAAATGAGAGGAGAACAGAGGAATAATATAGGCAAATGCTGAGTGAAGATAAGACTGGAGAGGAGCTGACGGTTAACGGGTTGCTGATGAACCTGCTTAAAATCCTGAAGGGTCCTTGAGTTGGATCTTGTGGTGGATCTGCCGGCGGTTTTGCTGAGATTGTCGCGGTTGTAGATTGTATCGTATATTTCATGATTTTGAAATATTTTGCTGCAGAGTGGAATCCCTTGGTCAGCCCGAGGGTCACATTTGATATTAGCCCTGTCAGGAATTTTGGGCTTGGTATTGTTGGCTTTATGAGGGATCACGGTACAGGTTGAAAAAATTATGTGGAGTTGCATTTTAAGGTGCCTGCTGGTCTTCCACACGCGCTATTGGCTCTGTCGTCCACCTTCTTGTTAAGGCTTCGGAGAACATGAAAGCATTGGATGTCTTCCATTGTCTGGTGAAGGATTCGGTTGCGAAGATTGACTTGCTGAAGCAGAGTATTTGGGGAGTTCTGCTGATGAACCATTAAGCGAATTACAATTGAAGAGTCTCCAAAAACCATTGCTTTCTTTATTCCCAGTTTGCCTAATTGGGTTAGGCCCTGAAACAGAGCTAAGGCTTCGGCTCTGTTGTTCAAAACCTTACCTAAACTCCACTCATAACGAAGAATGCAGTCCCCTTTAGCATTAAAAATCAGACCCCCTGCTCCAGCTATGCCCGGGTTTGATTTTGAAGCCCCATCGAAGAACAGATAGAAATAGTTGTTACTTTGTATCCAGTTGTTAAATTCTTGATCTTTTAGTCTGATTTTCCATGATCTAGCTTCTACATTGTTCTGTACCTCCCTCTTATTGCTTTCCTGAACATTATGATATCTTTCCAAAATGTAACTTATTAGGTCTCGTTCCTCCACACTGTAGTTTGTTGCTTCAATTTTCCTAGTGGTGTTGATTGAAATCACTTCCAGAGCAAGGCTTTTAGCTTTACTGCAAGTTGTTCGTGCATTTGGGCTCTTATCTTGGAAGATTTTTTTGTTTCTCGCTAGCCAGATTCACCACAACAGGGTGTGAGGGAGAGTATCCCATACTCTCTTCACCAAGTTGCTCCTTTTTTCTTTCCAGGGACAACATTTTTTCCATGTGTAAATTGTCTCAGCTATGCTCTGTTGAGGATCCCAAGTTAGGTTGCCGATAGAGGACAACTTCCTCTAGCATTCTACAGCAAAGGGACACTCTATAAATAGATGGTGCATTGTTTCTTCAGCCTTGCAACAGTTGGGGCATATGGATGGACCATTAATACCTCTTCCTTTTAGGTTCTTTGCTGTTAGATTTTTGCCTTTCAGCAAGAGCCATATAAAAAATTTGATTTTTGGGAGAGCTTTTGTACGCCAAGCAATTTTCCAATGGTTCCACAAAGTCATCTGGAAGGTGTTGTTGCAGATGTGTTGATGACCTGATTTTACTGTATAGTTTGATCCTGTTGGATCCCAACGAAAGCCATCCGTTTCCTCTTTTTTGGTAGGAGATTTACTGTGAAGGTGCATCTTCAAGTAGCTGAGATTGGGTTCTAAAGCTGTAGGAATCTCTGGAATGGACCAGCCTGTCCAAGCGTGGGTACAAGGGTCCCAGCTGGAGATTTGATCTAAGTTGTGAATGCCTCTATTATTGAAATAATTGATGACTGGAGTAGCCTCTTGGTGCATGATCAAGGGTTGTTGCCCCATGATTTTGTCTATTCCAAAATTGATGCTGGTTCCCCCACCTGGAACTTTCGAAGTATTTTGCATCATAATAAGAAGTGCTTTCTTGCATAGCCTCCAGATTTTAGTGGAGTCTCTATTGGGCATATTGGAATCAAGGAGTTGTTGTCTGGGGAAGTTTAGGTATTTGATCTCCAGCACCTTTTTCCACCATGCCATGGGTCCTGTTATTAACCTCCATACCATTTTCACACCAAAGGCTAAATTTAAGATTTTTGGAGATCTGATACCAAGTCCTCCTCTGTCTTGGGTTTGGATGACATTCTTCCAGCTAACTAGATTGAACCTGCTTTTGTCGTTCTTTCCCCCTTGCCAAAGAAAGTGGCGAAGAGCGATTTCCAATTTATGATGAAAAATGGCAGGAGCCTGACATAGAGAGAAGCGATATAGAGGAAGGGAAGTGATACCTGATTTTAGAAGAATGAGCCTGCTTGCAGGATTGAGCCACATTGTTCCCCATTGCTGCACTTTTCTTTTTACTTTGTCAATGATCCCGTTCCAAGTTTTTGCCTTCAGAGGGCCCAAACTCACTGGCATGCCCAAGTAGGAAAAGTGGTTCCATTCCAAGTTCCATGTGACACCAAATATGTTTGCAATGCTGTGGGCAGTTTGGTTTGATATGTTCCATCCATAGACACAGCTTTTGTGATGGTTTACTACACCTCCAGAGTACCCCATATATTGATCTAGTAGATTCTTGAAATGTCTTGCAATTGTGGTGGAGGCGCCCCCAATTAATAATGTGTCATATGCAAACTGTGAATGGTTAATATTTTTGACTCCATTTCCAAATTTGATACCTGTTATAAGTCCCACTCTTCTATTGTGATCCTGGACTTGGCTGAAGGATTCTGCCATGAGGATGAAAAGATAGGGGGAGAGAGGGCAGCCCTGTCTGAGACCCTGGGAAGATTGGAAAGTTTCACCAGGCCTACCATTGACCAGGGGGGAGATCCATGGTCCAGAAATACAGGCAACAATAATATTAATGAAGGGAGTTTCGAAGCCCATCTTTTTTAGAACAACAATTAATAAGGAGTGCCTTACTCTATTGAAGGCGTTTGCTAAGTCAAGCTTTAACACAAATCCTTTCTCTTTCCTGGATAGGCTCGAGTGGATGGCTTCTTGAACGAGAAGGATGGAGTCAGTGATGTGTCTATTGGGCATAAAACCTCCTTGATTTTCAGATATCAAGGAGGGGAGGAGGGGCTTGAGTCTCGTAGCTAAGATTTTGGTAAGAATTTTGTAAGAGGAGTTGCAGAGGGATATGGGCCGAAGCCTGGAGAAGGAAGTGGGCTGATTCTCCTTAGGTATGAGTGCTAGGAAGGTGGAATTAGTGTATCCTCCCAGTTTCCCTTTTCTTTGCACCCATCGAATCATCTTTGCCAGATCTTTTTTAATCAGGTTCCAAAAATCCCTGTAAAAGCAGACGGGGAATCCGTCAGGCCCTCAAGCCTTGTCCGGATGCAGATTCCAGATTGATCTTTTTATTTCCTCTTCTTCGATTTCTTTGCTTAGAATATCATTAATCTCTTTAGTGACGCCTTTGGGCAGGTACTGGAGCAAGTCAGAGTAATCTTCTGCCCCTTTGATTTCAGTTAGGAGGTCTCTGTAGTTCTTAGAGGCTGCCTGCTTTATGGCCTCTTGAGTGCTGTGTCTATTTCCTTCGCTGTCCATGATTGTATTTACATTATTTCCGAGCTTTCGAGCAGTGGCCTGTTTATGAAAGTAGGTTGTATTTTTGTCTCCCCCTTGTAGCCATAATTGCCTGAATTTTATTCGCCATTTGGTTTCTTCCTCCCTATTAATGCAGGTTAGTTGTGTGTGCAAAGCGTTCTCCTGCTCTTTGTTTTGATGTGATAAACCTTGCTCTTCTATCCTTGCGTGCACCTCTTCTAATTCTTTTTTAACTCTCTTTTTGATCTCCTCTGGTTCCTGATAGCTTTCTTTGGCCCAGTCTTTAAGTGCCTTCTTGATTCTTTTTAATTTAGTTTCCTATATAAAGCTTGGCGAACCTTCCACATGATGGCTTCAGGCTTCCTCAACAATTGCTCTGGCTGTAGGATTCCGATTCCAAAGAGGGTTGTATTTAAAGGGAATTAGGCCAGGAGGTCGGTGGGTTTCCAAAGTTAAAATGATGGGGTAGTGGTCAGAGGCAGAGGTATTGAGGATATTGGTGTAACCAACAGAGAAGGTTGAAAGGAATGATATGTTGACAAGGAACCTGTCAAGTCGTTCCATTATCTTGCCACTACCAATCCTTCGATTACTCCAGGTGTATCTGCGGTTTTTAGGAATTATATCCACTAATTCATTATCCTGAATGATGGCTTCCGGGTGGCCTCTATAAGGATTAGGAGCAAAATTTCCTCCCCTTTTTTCGTTGGCATGCAAGATCAGATTAAAGTCACCAGCTACTATAAGATTTATGTTGCTTTCTCCTTCGATGCTTGTCTTCAAATTGTCCCGGCAAATTTCCTTCTCTCTATAATGATTGGGAACATAAACACTATAAATGACTGACATCAAATATTATTATTATTCAACCCACATAACAATTAGAATAATTTAATTTAATAATTTCCAAAAGTAAATATTAGAGAAACATTAAATTAAATGTAATGTGAGAAACATTAGACAATCTGAACAAGTCAAATAATGGCTAATAATTTCATATTTTCCAGTGAGGGAAAATAGTGAAAACAAGAATAAAATTTAAAGAACTGGTTTTTATGGATTTTGAATTTACTTTGTGTATAACCATAAATATCATGTACTCATGGAATTAAACCTGCAACCAATAAATGTAAACTATGATTTAAAAACCCTAAATATCAAGTATTCCAAAGTATTTAAAATAATTTAATATGTTCGAGAATAATGCATAATCAAGTTAAGCCACCATTTTGGAACAATGAACCAAGATGTAAAATTGAAATTAAAATAGAACACAATAGAAGAAAATAAAAGGAAAGAACCATAATATCATTAATAAAACCTCCATGTTACAATGAAGGAGACCACTTGCAGCATGTACAAGATAGTTGTAATAGTTAAAGTCTTCTTCCTCAAATCTACCATCCTCCAACTTGCCAAAAAGCTCTTTGCATTAAGCATTAAATATTACAAATTTTATTTTATATTTTTTTAATTATAACTTCGAAGTATTGTGTTTTTCCAAGGAAAAAATCATAATTTTATTGAACTTGAAACAAGGAACAAAATCATATTTTGTAGATGTTGAAAGCATTTAGTCATATAAGCCTTTCAGCGAATGAGTAATACAAATGAAGTGTGTAAAAATTGCCAAAGTTAAGTGTGATAAAAATCACTTAACTTCTCATTTTTTTTTCTCTGTACCTTTTACTAGACCCTAGGTTTGGGATCAACTACTACCATTGCCAATTCATTTCTAGTTGTTTGCAAAGGGACTTCTTTGTCTGAGTCCGAGCTCTTAGAGACGCGAGTTCTCTTTATACCCCCCATACCCTTTTCCTTTTTGTGCTACTTTGATGCTTGGATTTCTATTAATTCGGCACCCTTATGAATCTTGGTTGCAGATCCAGACTGATCCATAAAACCTCCATCTGCGTGGTTACCATGTTGGGCCAGTGCATTCATATTTGGATATTTCTCCATGGTATCTTATTCTTCTTCTTCAGAAAGGTGAGGGTTGGATACCTGCCATCCCTTTGGCTTATGACCCTACCCTTTTTTCTTTTTTGGTATATTTTTTGCTTGTGGGCATGTGTTCTGCAAGTGTCATGTTTGAAAACAAATTCGACATTTGAATGTTGTGTTCTCGTAATCTAATACCTAGGTTCATTGAAATTTTTTGTGTTTCAGTTGAATGTGATTAGGTAGGCCTTTGTTGAGGTCTATCTCCACACAAAAATTCTGGCAAAAGTAAAGATATATTTTTCTTTTCTGTCAAGGTCTCTCTTTTTGAATTTTTTAAGAGTATTTACAATATCCTCTAAGACCTGATGGTGCTATAGAGGAAGAGGGAGATTGGGAAGTTTCACCCATATTAACATTGTTGAAACTGTTAGCGCTTGGAATTCACCTAGGCTAAGATAGACAAACTCTCAAGGCTACATCAAACCATTTCACCTCGTAGCTAGCCCTACGAGGTATGAGAAGGCTCTCTCGGGTCAGATTCGGTAGATCTTTCAATATGATAAGCTGACCAATTAGGATCAAGATATTAGGCTAGTAAATTGATAAGGGGGTTGACTTAAAGATTTTTGGGTTTTTGGTGGCAATTGGAGGGAGTGCAATTCAGGGTGCGGGGATTGAGCACAGTTTTTGCAGGGGGATCTTTGGGGCAAGGTAGGAGTGAGCGCTGATGCCTTAATCTGAGATGGATGATCAGGGATGATAGAGAAGGAGCTAAAGAGGGCAAACAACCATTTGAATCCTCTCTAGACAGTAGAAAACATAAATTTTGAACAAACTAAAAAAGCTGAGCATGTCAAAGCATGAATTCAAACTTTACCACTTCATCTGTCCAAATAGAAGCAAAAGAGAGATGTGGAATACATAAACAGACTTACAAGAACATGTAGAGAACACACCATCAACACAACAATCCACAAGAATCCACAATGATGTCTGCAAAACCCTGGCCTTCCTTTTCTTTAAATTGCAGAGATAGATGTACAATATACAATAAAGCTTTCTCCCACAAGAGTCCAACCATGAAAATGAGAAAGAGAGAGCATAATATAGACCATCTAACTCCTTTCCCCACCTCTAGGGGTCGAGCTCAGCTTCCTAGGAGCAGGTTGAACTAATTCTAAACTAAGCACTAGATAATAGGCAGCTCAACAACTTGCCTCTATTACTTAGCTAACTGATTCATGCATTAATTATTCACTTTTTACATCAAGGAAGCTTCTAGAAGGGTAAATAGAGATAAAATCTATCAAAGTGCCATGAAAATATTACATTTATCCATCATCTACAAGTAAAAATGGTCAACCATAGTCAAAACAGTGTTTTTTGACAAAAAAGGTCAATTCTGGCAAAGCTGGCTCGAATGGTCGCGCCCCCTGTTCAAATGGTTGCGCCCCTTTGCAGCAAATTTTGAGTGGGTTCCATTGGTCCAAATCAGGTGCAAGATGGCTCATTGGAAAGCTTGGTCTGTCTACTTTCCATCCCAAGTGGAATTTATGCATTTGGAGTTGTTTTGCCCCCTCAAAAACCATTTCTCCCAAGGTCACTTTCTGCAACTCAAAAAGTGGGCAGAAAGTCATTTTTTTGATGTATTTTGAGCTTTTGGGGGCTCAAATCTCAAAATCAGGCTTCTCCCAAGTATTGGTAATTTTTCTCTTTGCATGCCCTTTCCAAAAATGCCAAGTTTTCAAAATTCCGAGCAGTCCTCCAAAATGGTCTCACCTGGGGTGAGACCATTCCACGGGAAAAACCTGTAATTTTACCAAAAATTTGCAAAATGCTCCAAAATTCTCAAAATTTTCAGATGTTGATGCTAGATCAAGGCTGATAAGTACCATGATGAGTGAGGGATGCCTCAGCCAAGATGGAGAGTGGATTTGTCCTTTTCTTCTTCTTCTGGGCCTCTGACAGCTTTTGTTGGAGAATTTTCATTCTAGCCTTGCAAACATGCAATCTTGCCCAATAGTGTGTTTTCATGTTGCGTAGCAGCTCTTTGTCACGATTTTCCTTTTCCAACAATCTCTCCAAATGTGCATTCACACTGATAAGCATGGACTCCCGATCAGCAGGCAATGGGTCACCGGGCCTCCTACGGTTCAAAGTTCGATCACTGCGGATCCTCCATAGCTCATCAAGTTCTTTTCTTCTTCTAATTGTTTGGTGCGTTGTTCTAGATAAGTGATGGTCCATTGAGCCATTTGGAGCTTTTGCTGCAACACGAGGTTCTCCTCCTCTCTCTGCCTGATAATCTCATAAAAATTT
>APFE031711311.1:130698-147485 GCA_000404065.3 Pinus taeda
TTTAAATTTATAATCTTGAAAAACCCTTTGCACATTAAAATTGTCAATAATTATATCTCAATCTTAATTAAACCAATACTTTGGTTTCATTGTACTTAAAGATATAAAATGGCGTTTCAAAACATTTAAATTAATTATTTTGATTTAATCTAAACTTGTTGCTCAGAGTTGTTCTTCAGCTTGCCCTGATGATAAGAAAAACTTGGACAAATGATAGAAATACCATAACCACACCAATTGGTTTGTGTGAAAAGTGTTTGACAAATAATTTTCTATATAATCCAGATCAAATTTGAAACATGTGTATTCTCACAGGTAGCAGGTTCAAAACTGATATTGACGAGTCTTTGAAGTCAGCGGACCTTCGCATTTACGGTTTGGCTCTGCAAGTTACAGACAATTTAATTTATATTTCCAAAGATACAGCACGTCCATGGTGTGCCTTTATCGGATTGAGAGATCGACTATTCTGATTCATAGCACACTGCAAATTCGGATTCATCATGCTTCAGACATGGGACGCTACTGTTCATGGAATAGAGTAATTCTATGGTGGGCGTGTTTGTTTCTTCTGACTGGAGAATATGGAACTTGTCATCCTCAGCCTCCGCCGTCACAGTCTGGATGTCTTATGGTGTACAACGAGGGTGCGAAAGCCCCTGAGTTATCAGTCCCACCCAAATGCCCGTCGAAGGAACAGCATCAAAAAAAGAGTTCATCAAGAGGCTGTAGAAGGGTTTTTAAAGAAGACTGGAAGAAATTTATGTTGAATTGCGAGGTTGCACAGCTCAAGGGTAGAAGAACCTCTCAAGAAGACAGGACTTTCTGTGCCCTAGACCTCAACATACCATGGCCAGGTATCCGTCTCATTACAATTCTTCAACTAAAATTGGAATGATTATAATGGAAACCTCCAAAAGATTGCTAGGGAATCCGAGTTATATGATTTCGCGGTGTAAATATGTCAAACACATTTTAAATATTCCCAGTACGAAGCCCAAGGCACATGCCTAATTAGTGAATGGCTATAAGCCCAAGCCTTGGGCTAGGTTATGGTGCGTGCATTATGCGCCCAAGATGCCACTTTTGTTCTCCTTCCAATTTAGTAACCCCTGTACCAAATTGCAGGTTGAACTGAATGCATTCATGTACACGTGTCTCATGCTAGTTGGCTACACCCTATTCTCAACATTTGAGCAAAAATTGGTGTCTTCCCGAGTGTCTGTATGTCTAGAATTCAAGGTTTACCATCACATGTCGGCCGCTCAAATGCTGCAATTAGTTCAGTGCCACCAAGTGATCAAATCGATGTATTTTTTAAATATGTTTCATAACATCCTTAAGTGGTACATTCTGTTGGTATTCAATGGAATTTAGTTAGCTTTAACCTTGCAATATTCTAGAAAGGCTCCTCTGGCTGAGAAGCCACATGTGGAGTATCCATTTTACCAAACTAGCGTAAGACTTACACTGCATTCAACTGCATGCAATGGTTGCCTTATATGGGCGAGACGGCTCTTCAGGGTGATTACATTTCATTGATATTTGATTGCGTCTTTCTTTTTAAATATATATTTTCTAGCCTAATATTTGTATTACTAAAAGGACGCTCTTATCATCCTTATTACATCACAACAGCCTTTTCCCAACCTTCCAATGCTAATAGGGCAAATGCATGAGATCTAGCCCCAATATTTAGATTTTCACAATCCGAAGAGCTGAGCATGGAAATTAAATAGCTCTAGAGTGCTAAAATAAGAATTTATCAAATTTAGTTAGTCTTTCTTTGGGAAAATTGTCAAATGTTATGGCATCTCTTTTGCCACATGAAGTGGAGGTGACCATTTTGATCACCTGCTAGAAGGTCCAGACAGGCTTGTGGCAACACTAAGGATACCTGAGAATGATAGCATGCTAGTAGAGTTGTGTCGTAAACATACATGTAAAGAGGCCTTCTATTTAAGACCCTTATAACCAAACGCGCATTTCCAAGAAACATGGTCAAGACTCAACATGTTCTAGATTTACAGAATAGCTGCATTTCTAGTAAAATGAAGCCTTCCTTTTGTTGGGAGTACTATGTACAGAATGAACTAGGCAACGAGTCTCATTTTAAAGGAAACCGTTGCATTCTAGATAGCTTGCACTCTTTTATGTTGTTTATGCTCCTCATCATTGAGATTCCATATTCTATTAAGCTTTGTTTGATTAATATGTTTAGGGATCCTCTTCTTGTACAAGTCTCCTATCTTGTACATAGAGATAGCTGCCGTGTAACTGGTTACAATGCTTCTAATTCTAGGAGAGAGGGCCAACAAGTACAACCTTTGTTTTCTCTTCTTTAGCAAAGGCTTTACAAATGTTGAAGAAAGTGGTTTTGTCACCCACTGGAAATTATTTAGCTTCCCGACTTTAATGCTTTCTACTTATAATAAAATGTCAGTTTACAACCTGTTACCACTCAAACTCGCACCCCTTGTGGATGTCCTGATTATGGTGCTAAGATGTTAAGCACACGTGCGAAATGTACCATTTGTTTTTTTTTTTTTGCTAAGTAAAGACTGAACTATTGAATTAAAAAGAGAAAAATTATGTACAAGAGGTATACACCTCTGAGAGCCGTGAAACAGCTCTCTGTCAAGAAATCGTCATTACATCAGAGATTGCTGCCTGACAGAGCCAGAAGAACAAAATTTCAAAAAGAGAGGTATGGAACTGGAGTTGTCCAACCTGGACCGTAAACATAAGTCTTGGACAGACTATCAACCATAGAACAGAGACCGAGTTTACAGCGCTGCATCGCATACGAGAACTAGGACTGAACAGAAAAATGCAAAAAAGAGGCGAATTGCCTGAGAATCGGCTTGCCCCAGAGAGCCTTGTGATCATTTGCTGCTGCCCTTTTTCGCTTCAGCCTCGCGTGCTAAAGCTCGTTGCTTCCTTTCCTCAGCAGCCTGAATTGGGTCGGGCTCCCAGGAGATTTCGACACCTTCAGGAACGTCTTCAATTCGGTCATAGCCAGGCGGAAGTTTGAGGTAGAGTTTGTAATCCAGCGAATCTTCTTCTTCAGCAATACGCATGCCACTGCCAGTAGAGTCCATCTGCGTTTTCTTGGAGCCTTCGACCGAGGCCATGAGAGCTTTGCGCTTGAGACTGCGAAGCTCTTTGGCAGCTTCTGCCTGCTCGGCCGAGGGAAAGTCTATGCTGTCATCCTCCATGCGACTCTGAACCTCTGGGATGTAGGAGGTGTCCTGTGCTTTGGACGAAGTATCAGAAGAGGTGGGCGTTTTCTCCCCTGAAGCCTGGTTGCTACTATCCTCTACCTCATCTTCCTCTTCGAAGATGACTGTGATGCGAGCGCGAATAACAGGCTTGTTGGTCCGACGTCGATAGCTAAGAGAAGCTATTTGGACAGCATTGTCCAAATCTCCGGAAGGCGTAGAGGCACCAGAGGGTGGCGGAGCGCAGGCTAGTGGAGAAATCCTCCTCGGATTGGGCGGAGATTTCTGTTTCGTGCCACTGGATTGGCTGGAGTGCCCTCCCCTGCGAGGAGACTTGTAACCACCGCGAGGAGCCATGGGAGGAGAAGAAAGCTTGACACGACTAAACCAACAAGAATTTACAGAAATATACCTGCCCCCAATTCTGCAGCTGCCGCAGATATCCTGCACATTCGCCTGAGTGACGCTCACGATTCTAACCACAGGGCATGAAATGGCGACGCGGAAGGGGATTCCATCTGCCGGCAAGCTCTGAGCAATTCCTTGGGCAGTTGCAGGGTTAGAATCATAACCAGAACGCTTGCCAGAACAGAGATAAGGAGGCGCCATGATGAGGGTTCTGGTAGCAAAGCCTCGGTAACCTGCCTGCCTTAAAGACCCTTTAATGCTCCGGCCTGTACTATCACCCAAGACGCAAGCAGAGCTCATGGCTCCCACCTGGCGGAAGCGTGAAGCCATGTGGCTTGGGCGTGGGGGATTAATACTCTGCATGACGAACAATATCACCCGCATCCGGGTGGTCTGGAACCTGCCTCTGAACATCTGTTTTTGAGATTTCCTGAAAGGTGCACCATGCGTTCCTTGGTACAATACCTTGGAGGGATCCTTCCAAATGATTTTTTCCTCGTTCTGCTCCTATGTTAGCTAAGAAATCTGCTAATTTATTTCCTTCTCGTCTGATGTGATTGAATGTTGCAGCTTTGTTGAACCTAATCCAGGTCTGAAGAAGCTCCAACCTTGCTACCATCCTCCAGCTTCTGCTGATCTTCTGAGCCTCGGTGCCTTGTTGAATCTTAATAGCCATGTTGATTAAGATTTGAGAGTCTCCCTCCACAATAAGGGGGAAGAAGTTATCCTTTTGAGCAATGTTGAGACCTTGCCATAATCCTTCTAGTTCTGCAACGTTGTTGGTATTCCAGCCAATGGAGCCAAAGAAGACTTTAAGCACCTGTCCAGTGTGATCTCTGATGACCCCCCCATATCCTGTAGCTCCCGGATTGCCCTTGGAAGCCCCATCGAAGTTTAGCAGAAAGGAATTGGGAGGTGGAGGTGACCAGTGAGAGGGAATATCTTTCTGTGTATTGCTATTCCTTGCAGGGAAATTGGTTGAGCTTAGATGAATTTGCCAATTGTTCCAGATTGCCTGTTCCTTGATGTTGGAAGGGAAGTCCTCCTGAGACCAGTTTTTGATTGATAGAGTTTCCTGTATGTTCATGACTATGGTCTGCCAGACTTGTTGCACATCCCTAGAATGGTCTTTGAAGATTCTGCGGTTTCTCTCTTTCCAGAGATTCCACATAACAATTCCAGGAATTATTTGCCATAGAGAGTTTAGGATGCGGCTTTGAAACGGGTTCTGAGGCCAGTTTCGTAAAGTATTATTTAAATTGCCTATCTCGCGTCCTTCCTTTTGGCAGCGGAAGGTGACTTTCTCCCACATCTGCCTGCTAAGAGGGCATAATTGCATAAGATGTACAGCTGTTTCCTCCTCCAGTTTACAGTTGAAGCATATAGAAGGTCCTTCGAATTTTCTTTTTCGGAGATTGTCCCAAGTGAGTATCCTATTGTGGGAGAGTAGCCAGAGGAATGTAGATATTTTTGGCCAGATCATGGGATTCCATATTTTTTCCCAAAGTTTGTCTTTGATGAGCTGATCTTTGATGATAATGTGATAAGCTTCTTTGGTCGTGTAGGTTCCTTTCTCTTCATAACCCCATCTTAATTTGTCCTGCTCAGTAGATTTAAGGATTTGTCTCTTTTGGAGCTCTTCAGCAAGGGAGTGTTGGGCATCTTCTGTACTGTGAGGGATCAACTCTTGGGTTTTTCTCCAAATCCTATGATCTGAGTTTCCATTTTCCTGCCAAAAAAGATTTACCCTTTCCTGTTGGTGCATTTGGTGCTCAGGTATTCCATGAATAACGTTGGCAAGGCTTGGGGATTGTTGCCAAGAATCCGTCCAAAAACGCGCAATGCTTCCGTCCTTCACTTCCCAGAAACTATGACTTTGAATTAGGTGTCTGTGCATGATGGCAGAACCCCATATGATTGAACCTTTGCTGGTTTCTGTCATTCTTATCCGTTCCTCAAGAGGTAAATTACTGGTATATTTGGCTGTCCAGAATTTTGCCCATAATGTCTCTGGGAACGCTAGCCATTTCCACCAAATTTTTGCTCCCATGATCGCATTGCTGTGTTCAGGATCTCTGAGGCCAATTCCTCCCACTTTCTTAGGGAGGCATGCTTTTTCCCATTTTATTAACGCCCATTTCCTTTTGTGACCAGAGCTGCCCCACAGGAAGTTGCGCTGCAGCTTCTTGATGGCTTTGAGAACCCACTTTGGCGCTGCAAGAATGGAAAACAAGTATAGAGGCATAGATTGTAAAACGGCTTTAATGAGCACTAGTCTGCTTGCCATGTTTAAGGAGCGGTGAGTCCAGAGCAGAAGCCTGTTTTCCAGCTTTTCCAAGAGAATAGACCAGGAGGAATGTTTCCTAGCTGACTCAATGAGAGGGGCGCCTAGGTAAGTGGAAGGTAAGGAAGCAATGGAGAAGCCCAGGATGCGCGCTATGGATCGTTGAGAGGTCGGGTGGGTATTAAAAAAGAAGATCTGAGACTTGATCCTATTAATGCAAGCCCCCGAAGCAGAGGAGAAGGCGTTAAGCAGAGAATTGAGGGCTCTGGCTTCTTGGACAGAGGGGTGGCCAAAGATCATATTATCATCTACGAATTGCTGATGAGAAACCGTGGGGGCACCATGGATAGAGATGCCTTTGAGAGCATCGGAATGAAGAGCAGCTTTGAGGCTTCTACCCAATCCTTCTGCCATAATAATAAACAAGAAGGGCGACAGGGGATCACCTTGCCTCAATCCTCGAGAGGGGCGGAAAGTGGCAGAGGGAATCCCGTTTATCAGAATGGAGAAGAAGGAGGAAGAGACCAAATTCATGATCCATCGGATCCAAGGAAGAGCAAAACCAAAAGCATTTAAGATTTTTTCCATGTATACCCAGCTAATGCTGTCAAAAGCTTTTGAAAGATCGATTTTTAGAAGCATACCTGGATTTTTTCCGATCTTAAGAGAGTGTATGATTTCATGTGAAAGGATTATTCCATCAGTAATTTGCCGTCCTTCAACATACCCTGATTGCTCCGGTGAGATGATACCTGGCAGAATTGGTTTAAGTCTTACAGCCACCACTTTAGAGACAATCTTGTAGATAATATTGCATAAAGCAATGGGCCTGAATTTGTCTGGGGTGTTGGAGTTTTCCGATTTAGGGATTAAGGCTATAAAGGTGGCATTGAGACCTGGATACATCCATCTAAGGCTTCGAGACTCTTCAACCACTTGCCAGACTTCCCATTTAATTAGTTCCCAGAAGTAATGAAAGAAGTTTGAAGAGAAGCCATCTGGGCCTGGAGCTTTACCAGCTTTTAAAGACTTTGCAGCGGATTCCACCTCCTGAAGACTGATGGGTTTCATAAGCAGGTTGTTTTGATCCTCAGACACCAGGCGCGGTATATTCCTGGATATGCTGTTGATAGCTTCATCTCTGTTGATATTTGGCTCTTGGCTCATTTCTTTGAAATAATTAAGGAATTCTTTTTCTATGTCCTCCTGGCTTTCCAGTTTATCTCCTTGAGCGTTTATAACCTGAGAGATTTGATTGTGCATTCTTCGTTGCACTGTGGTTCTATGGAAGAACTTGGTGTTCTTCTCACCTTCCTTCAGCCATCTGATGCGAGATTTTTGTCTCCACAGAACTTCCTCTTGCTGCTCTCGTTCTTGTAATTTACTTTCAAGATCTTGTTCCTTGTGCGCCAGCTCCTCTGTTCGTCCTTCTACAATAAGTCTTTGTTGGATGGATTTGAGATCCTGAAGGATCTTTTCCTTTTCCTTAAATATGTTGCCAAAATTTTTTGTATTCCATTTCTTGATTTCCCCTTTTAAGAACTTCAATTTTTTTTGAAATCTGGCCATTTTGGATTGCTCTGTGGGGTTGCTGTTTTGCCAGGTTGTAGTTATGAAATCCTTGAATTCGGGATGCGAAAGCCAGAATGCTTCAAATCTGAAAGGTTTTCCGCTGTTGTTGCCTGGTTTCTTCCAATTCATTTCAATGGGCCAATGATCGGAACCTGAAAAGGGAATGATGTGTGCTGTGAATTCACCTCCCACATGGATAGCATTGTCAGAGATCAGGAACCTGTCCAGACGTGACGCAATCTGCATGGGAATTATCCTTTTGTTCGTCCAAGTATAAAGACCATTAGCTGTAGGAAGGTCTATGAGCCAGTTGCTCTGAATGTAGTCCTTTAGAAGTGTGCCGTCTTTGTTGGGTCTATGGCGACCTCCGATCTTTTCTTCTGAATTAGCTATCATGTTAAAGTCACCTCCGGTAACCCACAACGGATGTAGTCTGTTCCGATTGAGCTTGGCTATTAAATTTAGAATGTCTGCTTTCTGCTGCGTTTCTTGGGGAAAATAGACATTGGTTAAATGTCCATGGATGTTGGTCCCTATGAGATGAAAACAGGCCTGAATGAAGCTTTTATGAGCATGAATATTATTTAACTGAATCTTTCTAGCATCCCAAAGAATTGCAAGACCTCCTGAGGCTCCTTGTGCTTCCACTGCTGTTACTTGGCTTCCTGCCCAAGCTTTAGCCGCTGCTTGTTCTATGAAGGTTAAAGAGCATTTAGTTTCTTGGAGAAAAAGGATTGCTGGTTGTTCTTCCCTGATCAAGTTTTTGAGGAGTTTACTTTTCCTGGGGCTATTGAGCCCTCTTATGTTCCAAGAGATTACCTTCATTGGGAAGGGTTGAAGTTGGTGTTGAAGTATTTAGTGAGTTTGGCGTATCTGCCAGACCCCACTAAAGATGCTCCAAGCTTGATAGTTCTTTCCAGCTCTGTTTTCCTGCCTCTTTTTTTATTGTCTTTAAAAGCAAATTTTCCATCCCATTTGCTTCCAGTTTGTATTCCAAGGGAGTACTTCTTTTGTGCCTTGCTTAATAGTTCCACTAAGTTGTCAACTTGTGTTTCTGGGATTTTTTCAAAATTCCCCGATTTGCAAGCTTGTTCCATTCCAATGAGATCCAGTTGCCCTATATCAAATATTTCACTATCATCTTCCATGGGTTGAGTGTCTTGCTCATGGTCTTCAGCCTCCTTCCCTTTGTTTTTACTCTGCAGAGGTTTGTCGATATCCATATCTGGGCTGCTTCCAGGATCAGAGATCTGTGGACTTTTTCCCCTTTGCTGAGACTGACTCGATTTCTCCGGCGCTGTTGTTTCATGAGTGGTTTTTTCCTTGCTGAGTTCATCTGGCGATGTCATTTTTGCTAGCGCTTCAAAGCTATTGCTAGTGGAGGGGTTAAGGTTCTCCCCTGGTGGGGGTTTTGGAGGCGCATTCATCTTCCTGTTGGTTCGCTTGCGGTTGGTCACTTTAGTGAAGCCATTCTGTTGCTGAGATTCTGGATTCAGAGGTGTTGCTTCTTGCTTATTCAGGGGACAATCCCGGAATAAGTGGCCAATCGTATGACATTTTCTGCATCGAAATGGTACTTGTTCATAATCAATCACTTGGATCCAATCATGGTCCTCATGGAAAAGTCTGACAGTGTCCGGCAAAGGTTGCTTTAGATCCATGTAAACACATATCCGAGCGTATGAGACATATGTGGTGGGTTTCACCGTTTTGGTTTCTTCAGCTACCTTTATGAAATCTCCTATCATTGATCCAATGGACTTTAGGAAATCTTCATCCCAATATTCCCATGGCAAAGAGTAGAGACGGATCCATACCGGCGCATAGCTAAGGTCTTCATTATCTGGGTTGAAGCGTGCTGCCCATTGTCTAAGATAGAGCCCCGCTGAATTGAAAAAATAGGGCCCTCCGTCAAATACCCTATTTCTATCTTCCAAGCAGTTGAAGATAGCTGTAAAGAAGCCTTTGGGTCCTAGGAGAAGGGTTATTTCTCCCTTGGGTTTCCATTTATGGTTTATCCAACCTCTTAGAGCTCTTTCATTTGGCCAGAAGCCCAGAAATTTTCCTATGAGGGCATGATCATGCATGTATTGTATTCTTCCATTTATTCTTTCACTGGGCAGTTCAACTTCTGGCCTATGAGTGGCTACAGGTTTACAGGTGGATGAACTAACCTTTTGCTGATCATTTGAGCCTTGAAGATCTGCTTCTGTCTGTGATTCCGATACGGATTTTCCTTGGTTGGTTGAATCTGGTTTTGCATTACCTTCAGGTCCTTGCTGGCGTCCATCGTCGGGCTCAAGGACTGCCCCATCCCCCTGTGGGGGAATCATTGAAGCCACCTAATCTGCTTGCGTCCTGGAGAGCTGACAACTGAGATCTGTTCTGAAGATGCAGAGCAGGAGCTCTGCCGCCGCAGGCTGCCTGTCAGGAAACCCTAGAAATTAAAAAACGCCTGCGCGCGTTCTCGCCATCCCGCTCCAACAACTCAACTCCGAGAAATGGTCGAAATGTACCATTGTTACCTTAGCACAATCTCCCCTTTACTTTAGGCGAGCTCCTTGAAGCCATGGTGTGTATGCCATTCTACCAAACGAATTTGCAAAGTATATCGTTGTAAGCACTAAGCAATTCACTTCACAAACATAGACCTCAATATAAGTCAGATAGACCAGTGCCACTTTGACAATAAAATACCTTAAGATTATTCAGTTAAGAGCTAGGGCATCAATCACCACTTATCAATGAGCTAATTTATAAGTGCTGATATATGTTCTAAAATATAATTCAGCAAAAATATAAATCAGCACAATGAAATCACACTTTAAGCTAGAGAAAGTATACCTTTTACCATCGAAGGTGATGTTAAATTGCACAAATCAATGACAAATGATATTGTAAAATTACATCTTGATTATGAGCTGCAAATGGGACAAGTTTTCTGCTGTCAAAACTTTCCAGAATCTGATTTATGACAGAAAAACGCAGAATGCAGGTTTTTGTTGATATTTAAGGATCCTCTCAACAAACAATTATTTCTTATAAACTTATCTTAGGTTAATCTTTTCTTGTACTAATTATTCATCATAAAAGTAAATGCACCGAAAATTTCAACAGTCAAAACAAAAATGCCAATAGGATCATAAAGAGAGCCACACAAGAACACAATATTTTACCCAGGGAAAACAGTTAATTTTAGGCAACAATGGTATATTTTATGCTTTAGAGCAATTTTACTTCAATTTCTTTATTAGCCCAATGTCAATACCCAGTTTAGCAATCACATCAACATGATGGTAAAATGCAGATAAAACATAAACATAAATAGTAGAAGACAAGCCAAGACAAGAGAACACAAGATGTGGCACCAGCCAAGGACAAACCCCAATGTGGGGAAACCCTTGATCAATTCTTCTTATAGTCTTCAATAGTTCAGCAGAGAGAGAGATAGTACAATTTACAAATCTGATAATTTATAACAGCAGCAAAAACGCCCTAACCAGAAAAGTCAACGTTGGTAAACAGGACAGATTTGACCCTCAACAATTTGATCAACTTTGGCCTCCAAACAGCAAGATGAATCAGCCCTCAAAATAGTCCGAAATCAGCCTAGTCAAAGTCTGGTCAAAGAGTCCACCTGCGGTCAGCGTTGGCTGCTGTCAACACTGGTCAACAGTGAACGTTTAGCCTTGATTTCTGTGCCCAGAAATGCGGCCTGCTGGGACAGAGTTCCTCCACCAAAAATTGCAGTCAAAGATGGTCAACGCAACCCAAAATAGTTTCTGAAATTCGGTCAAACTTGGTCAATGCCCAAAACAAAAAATTGGCCTTCCTTTCCTTCGCACGTGTGGAGAGAGAGACTGCCCAGAAATCCGTACCCAATCAATGAGAGGAGAGAGAGAGAGATGTGTGAAGATGAGTGTGTCCAAATGAGGCTATGGCATCATGTATTTATAGCAAATGTTGAGGATGAATAGATGTGACTGTTGGGCTTCTGAGCCTACATAAGTTTGCTGGCCAACCTTGACAATTTGTCTATAATCAAAATAAATTCATAACTTCATTTGTACATGTCGGAATCGGATGATTTCTCGATCAATCCTACACCTCTCGGAGAGAGGAATCCAAGAAAAATATCTGCTGTCATAAATAAGATGATCCATGTGGAGTTTGGCCCTAGTTGCCAATTTTAACACTCCCTCACAACTAGGGATAACTCCATCTACTAATCCATCTGCCATTTTGTACTATCTATCCCATCAATGCACTGCTCTGGTTTGCTCCGCTGAACTATGAAGAAGAAGAAGTGATCGAGAATGTATCATACCATTCTCTACTGACCCGAAGTTAGTCCCAATCAAAAGAGAGTGTCTCATACTGCTCTTACTGACCCGAAGTCAGTTCCAATCAAAAGAGAGTGTCTCATACCACTCTTACTGACTCGAAGTCAGTTTCAATCAAAAGAGAGTGTCTTTGTCTCATACCACTCTTACTGACCCAAAATCAGTTCCCATTGGTCCCAGATCAATATAGGTCATCCTAACATAGGGAGTACGGTAGTACATGATGCGTCCATCGGTAGTACTGTGATCCCTATCCTCATTTCTCTACTCATTGGCCAGGTGAGAGGTACTTCCCATGAGTCCTAGACTGCATGGGTAGGATGTCTCAGCAGGAGAAGGATGAACCACTCATCCTGCCTACATGTCGCCAAGGGGTATCACAGGGGAAGGCTGAACCACTCACCCCGTACACAACAAACCACTAGGGGAACGCTAAAACACTCACCCTATGGTTGCTCATCTCTCTAAGAAGTACCCCAAGCCCCCTCGTAGCTCCCAAAGCTCAATGTCCATCTCATTCAGGTCTCTCCACGACTCCAAGTCGTTCTCGCAAAGCCAAGAATTTGACCTTCCCTAGGGGCTTTGTCAAAATATCGACGACCTGCTCATCAGTGCCAATCCTTATTGCTCCTCGTTGTATCGTGTCCCAGATAAAGTGGTACTTGATATCTATATGCTTGGAGCGATCATGAAACTTGGGATTCTCTGATAATCAGATCCCACTCCAGTGGTATCCAACACATGTCCAAACAGCTCACTGAAGAGCCTCCTCAACCAGACAGCTTCACAGGAGGCCATACTAGTAGCTATTTATTCGGTCTTGGTGGTGCTCAAGGCAACTGATTTCTACTTCCTGCTCATCCAAGATATAGAAGCAGAACCCAGAGAAAAACAACATCCAAAAGTGCTCTTGCGATCCACCACATTGCCAGCCCAATCAACATCAGAATAGCCATGCAGCCTCACATTTCTAGCAATGTATCTCAGTCCATGAGTAATTGTGCCCCGAAGATATCTCAGAAGATTCTTGGCAACAATCCAATGTATATGATGAGGCTCAACCATGTATTGGCTCAATGTGTTAACTGCAAAACATATGTCCGGACAGGAGTTCACCAAGAACATCATTATTCCTATGAGTTGGAGATACTCAGAAGCATTTCCCAATTCAGGTCTAGCAACACTACCTCATAAATTCTTGAAGTTAATTTCCATCTGGGTAGTCACAGGCTTGCAGTCCACCTTTCGAAATCTTTCCAATATCTTCACAACATATTTTCCTTGAGAGAGGAAAATTTCACATGACTTTTGCCAGACCTCCAACCTTAGGAAATATTGCATCGGTCCTAGGTCCTTCATCTCAAATTCAGAAGCCAACTCCCTCTTACATTTGTGAATGAGGGTTTGCACATGTCAGAAAGAGGTCGTCCACATAAAGTACCAGAATGAGAAGTTTATCATTTTCAACCTTAAAGTAAAGGTTCGGATCGACTTCACTTTTAGTGAATCCCACTTCATCAGATAGCTATTGATCCTCTCATACCAAGCTCGGGGTGCTTGCTTCAACCTATAGAGAGATTTCTTCAACCTACATACATGAGATTCCCGATCATGAACCTCAAACCCCTTGGGTTTTTCCACATAGACTTCCTCTTTGATTGAACCATGCAAGAAAGCGGTCTTGACATCCATCTGATGTAGGTTCCATCCTTGCGAGGCAACAAGGGCTATGATTGAGCAGATGGTGGTGTATCAAGCAACAGGTGCAAATATCTCATCGTAATCTACACCTTCCTTTTGAAAGAAGCCTTGAGCAACAAAGCGAGCCTTGAACTTTTTTGCACTTCCATCAACTCCATGCTTGATTTTGTAGAGCCACTTGGAGGTGACAACTGATTTGTCTCGGGGTCTAGGGACCACATCCCAGACATCTTTCTTCATAATTGACTCATATTATTTATTCATAGCATCTTTCCATACTCGTTGCTTCACGACTTCTTTGAATTATGAAGGCTCATTTTGAATGATAGTGCTTATGATGGTCAAATATCCTTGATACCCGTTCGGCTTCTTACTTTCACCGAAAGTCCCCCTTGGTACAATGTTTCTCTCGGCATCTTCGAGAGTCTCCCTAAGTCACGAGGGTCTCCTTTTAGAGGAGGAGGGCTCATGAGGAGGAGGATCAATAGGATCCATAGGTTCATCAACATTAGGCATCATTTCGTCCTCTTTTTCACCCTAATTTCTAGTGTCAACTTCTTTGTCCTTCCTTAGGATAGGAAGGCCTGAGGGCCATATCTTCGTCGAACGTGACATCATGACTTATCTCAACTTCCTTTTTGACCAACCACATAAATTCTGTATCCCTTAGAATTTTCACTATAGCCCACAAAGATTCCTTTCTTCCCAGATGCACCCAATTTGCTTCTTTTCTCTTTTGGTATGTGAAAATATACGGGGCTTCCAAAAAATTATAAAATGAGAGACATCGGGTTTCTTACCAGTGAACATTTCTTTGGGAGTCTTGGAGTCCAATGCTTGATGAGGGGATCGGTTTTGAACATACACAACGGTATTTGTTGCTTCAGCCCATAGAAACTTCGAAGGGCCTTAATCATGAAGCATGGCACGAACAACTTCTACAATAGAGTGATTCTTCCTTTTAGCCACACCATTATGCTCGAGAGTGTATGGCGTTGTAGCCTCCCTCTTAATGCCAGCTTCTCTGCAATAATCTTGGAATTCATTGGATTCGTACTCAGTCCCATTATCGGTCTCTAATATCTTGATTTTCTTCTCGAATTGGTTTTTGATCAAGGCTTTGAAGTGTCGGAACCAGGTGAACACTTCGTCGTTCTTCTTCAAGAAGTAGATCCAGGTCTTGCGAGAATAATTATTTGTAAAGGTGAGATAATACAAGTATCCTCCCAAAGAGTTTACAGGCATCTTACTAGATATGTCGGAGTGGATGAATTGCAATATGTCTGTGGTCTTGCTATTACTTGAGGGGATTGGTCCCCTTGTAAGTTTTCCTTTGGCACATCCCGGACATACACCTTCATGCTCTACTTTGAACTTCGGCATACCTGTCACCATCTATCTCACATGAAGATGGGCGAACCTTCGGTGCCATAGTTCACATTGTAGAGATGTGTCGCAAGACATGGCTCCCAGTGGACTTCCTCCAACTTGATATAAAGTGTCAACCCTAAACCCAAGAGTAAAATCATCATTAAAATTTCTTTTCCAAACACGTACCTTTCCATCGATAAAAGCCATCTTGAATCCTTTGTCGTCCATTGCCAAAATGGACACCAGGTTCTTCTTGAGATCGGGTACATATAGTACTTCTTGCAAATGAATAGTGTTACCTTGATTCAATTGAAGGGTAACATTTCCTACTCCCTTCACGGGATAGGTGGCATCATCTCCAAGGGTGATCTAGGTGGCATCATCTCCAAGGGTGATCTCCATGTTTGTCTCCTTTTCTATCAAATTAGAGAGGGCTTCCTTGTATCCGGCAAAGTGCCTTGAGGCACCACTATCAATCAGCCAATTTCCCAAAGTGTCCGAAGGAGAGGCAGTGGAGAGGGCCGATATAAGATAGTACGCTTTTTGCTTATTGTTAACAATATTGGATTCTTCATACCTGAAATTCCTTGATTTCTTGGAGGGTAGACCATTTCCTTGATGTCCCACATTCCTTTTTCCTTTGCCATTGGACCTGCCATTTCTTTGATTGTTTTTGTTGAAGTTGCCCCTGGAATGATTGTGATCATCATCATGCGATGTGTCCCTTGCGATGTGTCCCTTGCCTTTGGACACTCCCTTGCATAGTGGCCAAACTTATTGCAAACAAAGCATTTTCCCTTCCTTCCATTTTTGAATCCCGGTCTTCCTTGATTTTGCTTCTTTGAACCTGCATTGTTCTTCCCCTTGGCATGAGTGGAGAATGCAGTGGGGTTGCTTCTATTAGAAGGCATTTATTGCTCTACCATTCTTGTTTCTTCTTGAATGCATCTCGACATCAATTTTTCAAACCCTGGAATTCGATCATTGTTGAGTATGGTGGTTCTAAATACATACCACTCAGGTGGGAGTCCTCCAAGGGTGGTGAGAGTAAGTTCCCTATCAGGAATGACTTCTCCAATCGAGAGTAGATCATTTTTGATCTCAGTAATCCTCAAGAAATAAGATTGAATGTCCTCGTCCTTGCCCTTCTTAATATCGTTCAACTTATTCTTGAGAAATAGAATTTGATTAGCATTACTAACCTTGAACATGCCGACCAACCTGTCGTAGATCTTCTTGGAGGTCTTCAATTCGGAGATATTGGCCACTAGATGCTTGTCAATAGAATCCCTGATAATCTTCTTCACTTTGACTTCAACCTTATTGAACTTGGTCTTCGCAACAACCGGTGCATTTGAAGGAGGCTTAAGGATTTTACCTTGCACATAATCCATCACTTCTTTTTCTTCCAAGGTCAAATCAAGAGACATCTTCCATCCAAGATAGTTAGATTTATTATGGAGCTTGTCTTTATCCGGGAAGTAGGACGAGGAACCCGTTGAGCCTTTTGTCCTTCTCCACCTGTCTTTGGTGATTGCTCTTTCACTCTTTCTTGGGCTTTGTCTTCACCTCAGCTCTGATACCATGTTAATTTTAGGCAACAATGGTATGTTCTATGCTTTAGAGAAATTTTACTTCAATTTCTGTTAGGCCCCTATACTACTAGTGTAACCCCTTATTGTTATTAGTACAACCCCGTTATTATATTGTGGTACCCATGTAATCCCCATATTGTTATTATTGTGCCCCATAGAAGCCCACTCTTGTTATTATTGTGCCCTTACATTATTATTGTTATGTCGGCTCTGATTATATTATGACCCCTTAGACTCCTATATATAGAAAGGAGGTCTTGTCATTTGTATCATCCAAGAATTGTTCATTTGT